>BSBK01005553.1:630000-840000 GCA_027943335.1 Chamaecyparis obtusa | reverse complement strand
TTACCGACAACACTACTTTGTGTCTTTCAGCTCTATACTTCATTATAGATGAATGCAACATAATAAAGTTAATATCATCAAGTCATAGACTCATCAACAAGTTACTCAATGTGTTCCTTATCCTCATCTGTCATGTAAATCTTTCCTCATGTAGATTTCTCTATTCTTCATCTCTTTTCCACTTTTCTTCAGATGTCTCGGTGTAGTAACTTACAAGATAAGTGTTGTCAAACTAGTTGACATCAATGACAACATAATACTGATTTAATCATATTACATATCTAATCAGCAACTTCTCAGTGATCTTGCAATCACATATCCTTCAATCAGATTCCAAATTAGTTGTAGTCCAACAATCTCTCCCTTTGGCATTGATGGCAACTCAATTAATATGAAATGTACCATACACATGCCAAACATACATTCTACAACTTTGTGAACAAATGCTATAAGTCAAATAGACTTAATATGTTTAATCACTACATTACTGAACGAACATTAAGTAATACAGCTTTACCATTATGTAGTTGTAATCTTTTCGGTTCTCCTGTTCCTGCTTCTGTTCTTTGTAACTGATCTTCAATACTCTGTCTCATTCAGATTGTCTCTCCCTTAGATAATGTCATCGTTGCTTGCTTTTCATATTGTTTATCTCTCCTTTTTTCATTTTATCTCTCCCTTTCATATTCTTTTCATTTCATATTGTTTATCTCTCCCTTTGACAGCAATGCCAAAGAAACAAAGAAACAATCAACTCTATAGTAGCCAAGTAACTCTCTGTGGTGTTTAGTACTTCCTCTGTATCTCTATATGCTGATATCTCATCGGTTCAAGTGCTCAAACTTAATCACAACCTTGAACATGATTCAAAGTGTGAACTATGCTACATCAACATGAATGATCTTTTGATAAAAGTAGGCTGATGCAACATCCAAATCACCTTAGTGACCGATAGACAGGGGACAAACCCCAAGTCTAGTCCTCAAGTATTCAAATGTGTCCTTCGGTAGGGGCTTTGTAAAAATATATGCAAGTTGTTCTTTAGATGTAACAAATTCTAACTTAACTTGCTTCTCTTGCACTTGTTCTCTCAAGTAATGATACTTGATAGATATATGCTTTGTCTTAGAGTGCATCATAGGATTCTTTGAAATATTAATAGCACTAGTGTTGTCATAGTATATAATCATCGGGTCAATGATTACCTCATTCATTCCTTTCAACACTTGTTTGATATATGCAATGTTTGAACAGTTAGTAGCAGTAGAAACATACTCTGCTTCAGTTGTAGACTGAGAAATACAAGCCTGCTTTTTACTTGTCTAGGTTACAAGTCTTTCACCAAAGAAAAATGCTCCTCTGGTGGTGCTTTTTCTGTCATCCACATTTCCAGCCTAATCAGCATCAGTGTAAACTTTCAGTTCAAACTTCCCTTCCTTAGGATACCATAACCCATAATTCTCTATTTTCTTCAGGTATCTTAAGATCCTTTTTGTAGCTATCATGTGTGATTCTCTAGGATTAGCAGAAAATCTTGCAACTATTCCTACAACATGTGCTATATCTGGCCTACTGTGAACTACATACATTAAATTACCAATCATGGATTAGTAAAGTGTCTGATTTACCTCAGTAGTTTCATCCTCCTTTGTCAATTTGCATCCAGTAGCCATCGGTGTTCCCACAAGTTTAGCATCTTCCATGCCAAGTGTCTTCAGTACTTCCTTTATGTATTTAGATTGTGTGATGAAGATTCCATCACTCTGCTGAATCACTTGTAGTCCAAGAAAGAACTTAATCTCTCCAAACATAGACATTTCAAATTCCTTTTGCATTTCATCAGCAAATTCCTTGCAAAAAAGATCTGAGCCTCTAAAGATAATGTCATCAACAAATATTTCAGTAATGATAATAGTATCATCAGTTTCACCTTTCACATACAAATTGCTGTTTTCACTTGTTCTAACAAATCCAATACTTAACAAATAAGTATGCAGTCTTTCATACCATGCTCTCAGTGCTTGCTTTAGTCCATATAAAGCTTTATGTAATCTACATACCATGTCTTTATTATTGGGATCAACAAATCCTTCAGGTTGTTCAATGTAGACCTCTTCTTCAAGTATACCATTCAAAAATGCTGTCTTCACATCCATTTGATAGACTTTGAATTTCTTATGTGCAGCATATGCAAGTAGCATTCTAACCCCTTCTAATCTAGCAACAGGTGCAAATTTCTCACCATAGTCAATGCCTTCTTCCTGTGCATGTCCCTTGCATACTAATCTAGCTTTATTTCTTGTGACTTCACCATTTTCATTCAATTTATTCCTGTATATCCACTTAGTACCGATAACATTCTTATCTTTTGGTCAGGGTACTAAGGACCAGGTTTTGTTGTTCTCTATTTACTCTATTTCCTCTTTCATTGCATTAACCTATTCTTCATTCTCTAATGCAACTTTCATAGTTTTAGGTTCAAATTCATAAATTAAACATGTACCTTGTCTTATTTTGCTTCTGGTTTGCATTCTAGCATGTCTGTCTCCAATGATTTGTGTTTTAGGATGATGTCTCCTGACAAAACTAGCCAAGACTTGATTTCTCCTTTCTTGTTCATCCTGTTCAGGGTCATTTACTTGCTCGGTAGCTTCTTCATGTTCATCGGTTTGTGGTTCTTGTTGTACTACATTATTTCCCTGTTGACCGGTTGTCACTATTTTTGGTGTCGGTATATACTCTGGATATTCAATGTAAGTGAATCTACCATAGTATTCTAGTTCCTTTGTACTTTCCTCAGTGTACTTATCATCAAATTCACCAACATGAACATTATTACTTTCAACAATCTTATTTGTAGCCTTATTCAAACATTTGTATGTTTTACTTGTTGTGGAATATCCCAAAAATATCCCTTCATCTCTTTTAGAATCAAATTTTCCATTTCTTTCATCTTTCAAGATAAAGCATTTACTTCCAAAAATTCTCAAATAACTTACAGTAGGTTTGTGTCCAAACCATAGTTCATAAGGTGTTTGGTTTGAGTCCTTCTTCAGTTGTACTCAGTTAAGAACATATATAGCCGTGCTAACAGCTTCCCTCCAATATGTCTGAGAAACATTCTTGTGTATCATCAATGTTCTAGCACAGTCAATTATAGACCTATTCCTTCTTTCAGCAATGCCATTTTGCTGAGGTGTCCTTGGTGCGGATACCTGTCTTTTGATTCCATGCTCATTGAAAAAGTTAGTAAATTCATCAGAGATAAATTCACCTCCTCTATCAGACCTTAAACATTTTATTTCTTTTCCAGTTTCTTTCTCTACCTTAGCTTTATACCACTTAAACATTTTGAAAGCTTCAGATTTCTCTTTCAAGAACATAACAATCATTAGTCTAGTGTAATCATCAATGAAAAGAATAAAATATCTATCACCATAATAACTCTGAGTTCTCATAGGACCACATAGGTCCGTATGAACCAAATCAAGTATCTTCTTTGTTGAGTAGTCTTTTCTTTTAAAACTAGACTTAGTCATCTTACCTCTTTGACACTCATGGCACATAGCATGATCATGTTTTGTTAAGTTAGGCAGCCCTCTAACTCTTTTATTTCTACTAATCTTGATCATGTTGTCAAAGTTCACATGGCATAACCTTCAGTGCCACAACCAAGCATCTTCATCCTTAATTAACAAACAAGAAGACTGATCCGTATCAATATAGAATAGATTACCTCTGGATTGTGTACCAGTTCTGACAAGTCTTCCTCCATCATTATAAATCTTCACCTTTTTGCTCTCAAAAGCCAGTCGGTGGCCTGAATTGTTTAGCTAAGCCACACTTATCAGATTATAGTTTAGTCCATCTACCCAGTATGCATTTTCACATTGTAATCTGTCATTGATCATCAGTGAGCCTTTACCTCTTACCATACAAGGTGCATCATTTCCCATTCTCTCAGATCCTCCATTATATTCAACAAGATGATCAAAATTCTCTACATCACTGGTCATATGATGTGTGCAGCCACTGTCTATGATCCATGTATCATTTCTGCTTACTTTAGAGATCAGGGATGTCTCTTCATGTTTCTCTTCCTCCTCTGAGTCATCTTTCATAGAAACAAATACAACTTCTATATCATCATCAAAATCAGATTCAGTTTCAATATCTTCGGCTATGTAACATACCTTTTTTCCTTTTTCATCTCGGTTGTCTCTGTTGTTGTGTCGGTAATCTCTGTTGACTCTTCTCCCATAGTTTCCATCAGATCAGTCTTTGGATCTATCATCATCTTTCTTCTGTGGACATCTAGTAGCAATGTGACTGACTTCTTTATAATTAAAGCATGCTAAAGGTAGCTTGCCTCTATACCTTCCTTTTCCTTTGGGCAATCTTCTAGCCATAAGTGCTTCAAGCTCTTCAAGCTCATCATCGGTATTGTTATCACTGTCACAATTCTTACTATTCCTGCTAGACTTTCCAATCTTCAGAGAAGACATGAAAGCAGATTCAATAGAAGGAACAACACTATTCTCAAAGTTGTTTAATTCAAAGGTTGCAAGTTTACCAATCAGAGTGTCAAGAGTAAGGTTGGATGTAGCTCTTATTTCATGAATTGCAGATATCCTGATTGCATAAATTGGCAGCAAAGTTCTGAGAATCTTGCTTATCACTGTTTCATCATCAATCACTCCATTAGATGCTCTAATAGCATGTACCACTTCTTTTAGTCTATTTGAATATTGGACAATGTTCTCACCTTCTTTCATTCTCATATCATCAAATCTGCCTCTCAAACTTTCAGCTCGGGCTCTTTTGACATTCAGATCTCCATTGTAGATTTGTGCTAATTTATCCCACATTCCTTTGGTAGTTGTGCATGTCTTGATATCTTCAAATTCAGCGTTGGTACAGGAAGCAACAAGTTCCATCATAGTAACATTGTGTTCATGTTTATCCTTCAGTTGATCAATAGTTAGTGGACCAGTGGGCAGTTGCATGTAACCATTCTCCATTAGCTCTAGTGCCGAGTTCCCAATTCCAGATATGTGCAACTTCATTCTTCTTTTCCATACTGCGAAGTTCTCTTTATTCAATTTCGGTACTTCCCTCTTATACATCTTGAGACCTTTATGCTTATGTCCTTAAAACTCTGTTCCAAGCAACCAACTCTTTGATACCAATTGTTAGAATAACTGAGAGGGGGGGGGGGGGGGGGGTGAATCAGTTACCTAGTGTCCCTTTTCAAAATGTATAATCCAAAACAACTTCTTTAATCTCTGCTCGTCGGTAAGAAATAATAACTTTCATTGTCAGTGCATTTACCGATTACCAATCTAATACTTATAACTATTTACCGATCAAATCTAACATGTAATATGCAAAGTATGATAACAAACACATATCACAATCAACACAAAACACAAGAGATTTAACGTGGAAATCCTGTAAAGGGAAAAACCACCTGGGACCGGCAACTCAAAAATTTTCACTCTTCTAAAGTGAGGTCGGTTAAGACCCAACCCTGTTAAAGGTTACAAACACACTGTCAGGTGTGACCTTGTTAGAGGATTTTAGATTGGAAGTTATCATCCAACCAACATTCACTATGGGGTTGACAGGATAACAATGTTCATTCTATGAATGATACATCATAAGAATTTCAGAGTCCACTCGGTTAAGAGATTTAGATTGTATACAATGGTTAAATATGTAACAGTAAAATGACCTGCCTTAATACAACTTCATTTTTAGATTACAAATCAATATTTAGTCCATACAAATCCTTCTGATCAATATTTCACTTTAGATTCAATACTATATCAACTTACTGTCCATCGGTAATAGCTCTCTATAGCTCAGTAATTGTTCTGCAGCTCGGTTCTCACTAACCAGTATGATCAGAATGCATGAAAGCTTGTTCACGTGAAATTCTTGCAGCTTCTTCTTCTTCCCAGCATCTTACTAAAGAAATTATGTTCTCTTATATAGACAAGTAAATTGTTTTCTTTTCCACCATCAAATTTTGCCGCTTAATCACATTCACAGATTTTGCCGCTTAAAACTTTCTCGGTACTTGTGTCAATAACATGTTTCAATCTGCTTCATTATATCTTCCTTGAATTTTTTCAGCCATTGATCTTTGTAACAAACATTATCTGTTACGTCGATGTTATACTCTTGCCAGCTCATCAATCTTATCGGCTAAACTAATAATTTAATTCATTCTGTTCCGCTCGGTTAAAAAAGAATGTGTCGGTGAACACTGCTTGGTTAATACTGTGGTCGGTATACACTACACTCTGTCAGTGTATACTAAAAATGCTTCATTTACCGACAACACTGCTTTGTGTCTTTCAGCTCTATACTTCATTATAGATGAATGCAACATAATAAGGTCAATATCATTAAGTCATAGACTCATCAACAAGTTACTTAATGTGTTCCTTATCCTCATCTGTCATGTACATCTTTCCTCATGTAGATTTCTCTGTTCTTCATCTCTTTTCCACTTTTCTTCAGATGTCTCGGTGTAGTAACTTACAAGATAAGTGCTGTCAAACTAGTTGACATCAATGACAACATAATACTGATTTAATCATATTACATATCTAATCAGCAACTTCTCAGTGATCTTGCAATCACAGATCCTTCAATTAGATTCCAAATCAATTGTAGTCCAACACTTGGCACTAGTATATATTTATTAAGGTTGTGTCTCATCCTCAACTCATGGATTTAGTAAGACTACAAAAGAGAGAAGCATAAAAAAAGAAGTCTAAGGGAAAAAAACTTTCTCAAAATTTAGAATTTAGTAGTGGAGATTGAAGGTGAGAAGAGGATGAGAAATATTGACCATCACAATAGGATAGACACTGGCTAATTGGCTGAAAATTTGCACCCAGCCAGTGCCATGCCAATGACCATACATGCCATGTCTTTTAAGTCAAATCAATTTCTCCTATATGATTAATCATATCATTTTTTTTAATTGCCGAAACCAGTACAGAAGTAGCTACCATTTTGTCAGTTAACATTCTTGCCACATGATATTGTTGAGCTGGCACTTATTCTTTATATAGTTTTTACAAAATTTGAAAAAAAACTAAGTGTTTCCCCTTATTTACTATAAATATTTCATTAACATAATATTAAATATTGAATTTATTTTATTAAGTATTATATTTTATTTATGTTAGAAATATTATGTGTAATAATTATTTATGTATTTTATGTAAAAATCTAAATTTTTTATTTTTTATTTATATTTCTTATTTAATACTAGTAAATTTATTAAAATATGTACTCAAGTAATATTACATATAATATATTAATTTCAATAAATTTAATTTAATATTATAAGATATTTTTAATATAACATTAAAAACTAAAAATTATTTTTATCTAATATTATAATTTATTTATGATAGATATATTATATGTTTAAGACTTATAGATTTTAACTTGGATAGGAGTTCCAAAATGATAGTTATGTGTTTAATATTCTTATCTAATAATAAATTGAATTTATTGAAATTAATCTATTAATATGTAAAAATTATATTATATTTATTCATGATCCATCATCACTAGAAACAACTTATAGATATCTGAATTATATCTATGAAAATTTTAAATTTATTAGATACCATTTAAAATTTAAATCATCTTTTAATAATTTGAAATACTAATTTATATGTAAATATCAACATTTTAAATATGATTAGTAAGTATATATTTAAGTTATATATATATTTTGGCAAAAATATTTTATTTATATTAATAATTTGGTTCAAAGGGCTCCCGGAGAAAGAACCAGTAAAGAAAACTCCGTTCGTTACCCATACCTTTACAAAAAAGAGCAAAATCATGCTCAAATAAGAATTTGTCAACTACCCAAAACCTGAGAGGTCCAGTATGACCAATCTTAATTACAAAATGATTCCCCACCCAAAATACAAAATATATCTGCATAGGAGTTCTTGGTACAATATAAAAGAACCTTTTACAAAAATTCTACCTCCGAAAAATCCAAATTACATAAATTGCATATATGAAACCCCCCCATCCCATCAAATCCTAATCTAAGTGACATAGATAATTACATCAAGGCATAAGCCATGTTTGAAGATGTTTACAAAATAAGATCCATGAGACAATAGTCCAAAAAGGTTGGAATGGAGTAGTTGAAAAGACATGTGAACTCCATGATCTGAAAGCACAAGAGCCTGCAAAAACCATAAGGAAAACTCAACCTGCAAAAACCATGATCAAAGGTGCCAAGAAACATGTATATACTCCATCAAATAACTAGTAAGCAAGAGATTAATCATGTAAACCAAAACCAGACTAAGATGGAGGAGAAAGGAACAAAGAGTTCCATAAACGGTCAGTTTGGGAAGTCAATTAATCTCCCGAAACATGCGGTGAAGAAACCAGAGATGCAGATGGAAAATTTGATAAATGTCGTGGAGAAGAACTCGCCCGCATAGATAATGGACCCAAAGAACATGCAGGAACCTCCATAGTAGCCAAATTGCGCACATTTGTGGTAGCATTCACCTCAGAAGAGGCAAAAACCAGATTCATAGAATGAAAGTGTGCGAAAAGAGCAAGCAAAGCATAGACTCTCGCAAAAGCCTTTCCTCTATGCCCCACATCAAAAGGAGTGCTGTTTAACAAATGATCAAGCGGCATAATAGAGCTTGCCGAGATGCAATCCTTAATAGCAGCTAGGAGCATAACATACTTATCAGAATTGAACAAAAGATGCCTCGGAAACACACTTCCAACATGAGCATGTTGAGACCAAAAGTTGTAATTTTGGACTGCAAGAAGCAAACTATTCTCATGCAGAAAGTGTGGTCGAATAGACCAGTTTGCAATAACCACAAGCAAAGACCATGATTGAAACCATGATTAAGTTAAATATTATTTTCTTATTAAATTATTATAAATGAAATAATTAATTCAACCCAATTCAATTAAATAAATGTCTATTCAAAAAGACTTTTGTAAATTTTTAATATATTCTTAATTTATCAAACAATTAAATGTCAATTATTACATTTATGTCTATTTAACCTCATCCTTAGAAATAAACAAGTGCCACGTAGTGGCCAGTACTTGCCGATAATATAATATGGTAATAAAAGTAATAAATATAAAGAATGAGAATAATTATTTTAATTAGGAAATTTATTTAATTATAAATTCAAAGTTAATCAATAGTTTAAAAATAGAAATTTGGTTAGTAAATAAATTATTTCTAAAATATTAATTTTACAACAAGGAACAATTTAAATAATATTTTATATAGTTCATATAACTTATGTCAAATCATATTATTTAGTATTTTAAAATATAACTTATAATTATTTATTATAAATAATAGATATTATTATCACTAATTCATAAGTTAATTAATATAAAATATATAATGAAAAAGTTAAGTTTATTAATATTTAGATTATAATTATAATTTATGCTATATAATCTAAATATATAACAACTAATTATAATACATATAACAAATTTTATTATTCAATTTAATATACATTAGTTAATAAATAATCTATATCCAAAACCATGCATTTATATTATAACATATTTTGAAAAATAAATATGAATTATTTTAAGGGCATGGTAAAAATAATAATTTTAATTGGTAGAAATGTGATTTTTTAATCACTAGTTAATGGAAGAAATCCAAAAACAGATGCAATAGTACTTGCCTAGCCTATCGGCAAGTACTAATAATAAATACCCTCACTCCTCTTTTTTTCTATAAGAATTAAAACTTAATCATAATTATCAAACTAAATAAAAATTTCTCAAATAAATGTATATAGTCAATATTATGAAAAGAATATTTTTCTAATGTGATTGGAGCCACATTTAAAAGCATTATATATAGATATATATATATATATATTAAAAATCAAGAATTATAAAAAATTAATAATTGATGAAACTTAATTATATCTTTAATATTCTTAAATTTATTAGATAGATTTTTTATATACATTATTTTTAAATATCATTTAAAATTATTATTTTTATATAAATTTTTCTAATGTGATTGGAGCCACATTTAAAAGCATTGTATATAGATATATATACATATTAAAAATTAAGAATTATAAAAAATTAATAATTGATGAAACTTAATTATATCTTTGATATTCTTAAATTTATTAGATATATTTTTTATATACATTATTTTTAAATATCATTTAAAATTATTATTTTTATACAAATATCATTTTTAATATTTACATTAATTTAAGTATATTTAATCTATATATTTTAGCACCATATTATACTAATATCAATAAAATTCTAATCATATGAAAAATTATATTTATAATTATATTAACTTGTATATTTATATATATGATAAAAAAATATAAATATAAATTATATTTATAATTAAATTAAATTTATATTTTATAATATAGTATAAAATTATATATTTCAGATCAATATATATCATTTATAGAAATAATAATATTTAAAATATATTCTGAAATTACAATTACCATACTTTTTAAATTTAATATATATAATTTAATAGCATTTAATAGCTTGCATAAGAGGAGGATATTTTTGGTGAATACATTCAATGATTTGATGGATTGATTGATTTGATTTGTACTACAGAAAAAATTGATTGGACTACCCAAAGGTATGGGCATGTATGATAGAGGCATACCATGCAAAAGGGAGCACATTGACGGGTGCAAATATTTGACTATTTAGCCATTGCCCAACAGGATATATATAGATGTGGAAACCGAAATGGAGGGAAGAATAGGAGGTAATGAGCACCCCTCAAGAATATGCATTCATATAGGACAAGAAGATCATGTTCATGGTTCACATGCATATAGTTGGGTCTAGATAAGATTTTTCAGACATTTTCAATATTTGGGAGTGAAATCTCCATAGACTTTTTAAACTTACTATTTCAAACCTTATGTTAATACTTGAATTTTATATATTAATATATTTTGGCTTTAGCATTTTATTGATTAAAAAGTTGTTGACCTATACAAAAAGGGAATCAGTAGCCACAAAACTTTAAGGAATAGAAATCCCTGGAATAAAGTTTCTTATCATTGTTGATAGTTATTTTAATGGATAAGACGATAAGATAAGATGATAAGGCATTGTGGACTCTATATTACCTAAAAAGAAAAACAAAGAAGCCCTTGGATTTAAAGTTCTTGAAAATATCATTTCTAAACTTAAAAAATATCTTCATAAAATAATTTAGGCTCTTATGCCATAAATAGTAATCAAGATATCATTGAAGAGTCCTTTTATGCATCTCACTAACTTTGATTTTGAAACTATAGATTTTTTACCATATTTATTTCAGCCATTATATCCCAACCTAAAGAGCTTAACTTATTTATTCTTAGATTATAGCTTAGGACTTAAAAGGATCTCCTATTCTAGACACCTTTCAAAATTATGAAGCTATTGTTGAAATCATGCATCTACAAGAGAGCATGTCACCTGGTTATCATAAAGTTTATTTTGTCATACAACTTCAACAAGACACCTATTTTGGTGAAAACATCAAACATTTTAGTGACAAGAATCCCAAGAGTTTAATATAGTAGAACAATATTTGGAAAATAAATTTGATGAGACATCATCTTCAACTGAAGACCTTCCTAACATTTCATAGTAATAAGAAAGGTCTCCTATCTTGGTTGAAGAATCACAAGAGGTAAACCTTGGAATAACAAAAAATTGTAAGATCACATTTCTAGTACCATCTTTGTCACCTAAATAAACATAAGACTTTAAGAGATTTTAAAACAATAGGAGTGTACACTTTGTGTGGTCCTATTGGATATGTGTGAACTTAATCCTCCTCTATTAGTTTATTGCGTGATAATTTTTCCCAATGCAAAATGAACTAAAGCTTAAAAAATATTAAACAATGTAAGAGCTACCTATCAAAGAGAAATGGCAACAATATTTCATGACCTTTTTCACACTATCATGGAAGTTTATGTGGATGAATTTCTATGAAAATCAATTTAAAGAGACTCTCATTTGGCTATTTTTGTAGTAATTTTTGATAAATTCAAAGAGTACCAAGTGATATTGTACCCACAGAAGTGTGTCTTTGGAGTGATTTCTAAGATGTTACTTGGATTCATTATTTTCCATAGAGATATTAAAGTGGGTCATACTAAAGTTAAAGCTATAGTTGGAATGCCACCTATAACCAATCTCAAACTAATTGTACACCTTTAAATGAAAAAATTAAACTATTAGACATTTCAGAGCCCAATTTTCATACAAATATGATCTATTTGAACATCTCATACATAAAGGAGTCACATTTAAATGGGATGAGAAGTGCCAAAAAGCCTTGCAACAACGAAAATTTTTTCTATCTTCATCTGCTATCTTGATATTGCCTATTCAAGGAAAATATTTGTTATTAAATATTTCAACCACTATAATTTCTCTAGGTCTTTTTTTTTTGCAAAACACGATGAAAATAGAAGTGAGAGAGAGTTGTATTATACTCTAATAGATTAAGCATGTTTGGCTATTATTTTACACTTCATAGAACCTTTGGTATTGTGTTCTAACTAATCAAAGAAAGCTTATTTCCAAAGAATATCATTTGAAATATATTTTATCCAAGGCTACCCTTACTAGTTTACAAAAATTGGCTGATGAAATTGATTATTTTTTATAAATTGAATATGTGGATTTTAAAGCTATCAAGAGACAATTCTTTAGATATCAAATGGTAAATGCACCTCTAAATAAATATCACCCCCTTATATTATAATTTCCTGATTTACATAATTTACTAATTATAATTTTTGAAGTTATACTTGGATGACTCTTAAACTCATCATGGGTTAAGAGATGAAATCTTTTTTATTACTCTATAAAGTGATTATATCCCAAACTCATATTGATTATCCATTTCTTACTCAAATAACATAGCTGAATATGAAGCCTTAGTCATGTGACTTAGGGTAGTTATCAAATGGTATATAAAGGAACTTCATGTTTTTGGAGACTCACAACTCATTGTAAGATAAACAAACAATGATTATCAAATAGAAGATAAAAACATTCCCCCTTACAACAAAATGGTGGATAATTGTAAACAATACTTTTCTAAGATCACTTTTGAATAAATACCTAGTATAAACATAATTTTTTTAGATCCAATACTATGGCTACCTTTAGATTTCTTTAGACATACCTCATAATAGCCATCAATGTGCATTTTTAGTTGAAGAAACTTTAATAGGAACTTCTAATGTCAAAATCCTTAAACGGTATGTGAACTCATAGGTCTTCATTCCCCTTGGTACCATGATGTTTATTATCTTCACAATAATACATTACCTCCAACTTTGACCAATACCAAAGTAAGAAATGAATTCGTCATTGTCCTTCCCATTTTACCATACTAGATGATACATTATATCAAAAGAGTATTGTTGGCTTTTTTTTCCATCTCATGCCATTGTAAATGTTTTTCCATTTCCTAGAATATATAGGGCCTTTAAAAGATGAAGGTTTAAAAATGGCAACATGTTAAGGGTTTTTAGTTGTTTCACATTGCTCACCCATGGTCAATAGGCTTTGACAACAAAACAACGATTGCTCTTTATCTTTTCCATAACGGGTTATGCCATCACTATTTTGAAAAAGTCCAAATTAGTCAAAATTTGAAGACTTGTGAAATGGCAATGGCGAGGTGGGCAACGCATGAAAACTTAATTGTCACCATTTAGCAAAGGTATTTATTGGTCACACTTTTTGACCTACAAAATGATGGTTAATAGATAGTTAAGGGTCCGTTTGGCGCCTGGAATTAAATTGGAATAGGCATTATTGAATGCAAGAATAAACTAATTCGCTGTTTGTGGCCATTTTTTGAATTCTCGAATTAGAAAACTAATTCCCATTTTGGGCCTTATGCTTGCATTAGTTAATTCCCGAAAAAAGCTGGAATTAAACTTATTCTAGGAATAAGCTTTTCATGGATTCGAAATTACATCAAAATGTATAAGTTTTTTGGGTCCGTGCATGAATGGTTAGGGAAATTATAATCTTATTTTTTTTACAATTTTTTTTAATAATTTAATTTTTTTATAATTTTTTTTAATAATTTTTTTTTACAATTTTTTTTAATCTTATTTTTTTAAGTTAATAATACATATTTTAATTTAAAAATATAAAAGTTAAAAATACATATATATTTTAATAAAAAATCCAACAACAAAAATGATAAGTTCAAAAATTAAAAATTAAAAATTAAAATTAAAAAAATAAAAAATAATTCTTATTCCAATTTCACATTATGGGATCCAAACGCAAAATAGATTATTCCAGCTTTCATTTTGAGGATTAATTAATCCGAGAATAGGTCCTTATTCTAGAATAGGCCTATTCTGGATAAGTTAATTCCATATGCCAAATGGGCCCTAAGAGATTATCATCATTTTGTTGGAGGACGTTGAGCTCGTTCTTTCCCATGGCACAAAATGGCAATAAAGCTTTATATGAATTTCAGCGGAGTGATGGAGGAGTTGGGTTGATTACTTGATCGATCAGATTAGTTTTAGGAACCTTTTTAGAAGACAATGAATGCAGTTTGAGGAAAGTGGTCATCTCCATTCACTAACAAAGGATTTTTTCCAAATGGGTCTTGTATTAAATTTAAAGTTGGCCAAAATTAGTTCTCTGCTACCTTGTTCTACAACATATCAAATCTCACAATGCCATTTTCTTTTGTGCATGTAATTCACATATACCTTTTTGGCATTTCAGAGGCATTGTTACCTAGGACATGGAGACTTTGGGTGCCACAATTATTTCTCCTAGTTTCAAATAGGTTTCTTTTGATGTAGGGGATATTTTATCAACTACAGAACATTCATTTTGATTGTTCTCTTTCATTTTAGCATGTATGAAGATCAAATTCATCTTTGACTAACTCTCTTGATTAGATATTTCATGGACTCAACTCTAGATTTATTTTGATTGTTCTCTTTCATTTTAGCATGTATGAAGATCAAATTCATCTTTGACTAACTCTCTTGATTAGATATTTCATGGACTCAACTCTAGTCAAGGGCTCAAACTTCATGATGTAATCAAAGTTATGTCTGAACTGTTTAAAAGGAAATCATGTACATATTTTTTGGGATCTTCTCTCTGGTTCTCTTATAGAATCATTCTCTGTAACAGTAACTGTAACTTGCTTTGCCATATTTAATTTTTTTTCTATTTTACCTATTCTTAAATCCAAATAACTTGGGTAGATATTATGCCTTCGTATTTGGATGTATTTCACCATCTACAACTTTCTAAGAGTTTGTAATCAATGATTAATTAGTTTTTTCTAGTGAATATTGTATACATTATAAGCTTGTATTGGTTCCCTGCCTACGTACAAAGCTAAGGTTGATAATATTTGTGTATTGTATTTTTATGAGCTTATTGAATTCATATTTTAGTCACAGGAAGAAGGAGATCAAGTATTCAATCTTGGTGTATCACCCCCTTTCCTTTTATGCATATCCCCCTTTCCCTTTCCCTCAAAAGCAAGTAGATTTAGGTGCACCTCGGTTGTAAAGAAAGTCGACCTTCACTGGAGACTCAACTTCACATTTCATGTCCCACATGTGGAGGTTGTTTCCATGTTTCACAAGTTGTTTAGGTCACTAACCATCACTTAAAAAAGGGTGCAAACTTTTGTGACAATAAGCATTTCAATGCTATCCTCCTTAGGTGTCTAGACTTGGGAGAGGCTCAACCTTATTTACATGAGATACATGAAGATGTTTGTGGAGCTCACTCTAGTGGAATTAAACTTGTTAATAAGTTGCTTCAAACTTGATATTGTTAGCCAACTATGGAACAAGCCACAACAATATTTTAGGGAATTTTTGAAAGGATTAAGGGAAAATAGGTTTTGAAGGGACCCAAAACTCTTTACATGCATTTTTTTAAGGATTTGGAACCCACATATAAAGGTTGCCAAATAATATCCAACTCTAAAAAATAACCTAAACATATTAGATCAAAAAGATTAAAACATTAAAAAAATGTCTATACAAAAAACAAGGCCGAAGGTGAAAAATCAATGCATATTAGGTTTTGAGTAGGCTCCTATAAGTTGAATATCAATCTACTTAGAAAAAAAACCATTTTGAGCCCAAGAATTACTACTAAAATAAAATAGCTAATTAAACCCTTAAATGCATGCTTTCCATTAGATCCCATACAATAGCTTTCAACATCTTTGCCAATACCAATCTCTACATCAATAGGAGATCGATTTGCCTAAATAGGATAAGTTGGAGAAAATAGAAGATGTGAATACTAAAACCTATTCCAATCCACCAAATCATTCTCCACCTCAATAGGAAAAATGGAGGTAGAATGAAAAGAAATGGAGGAAAAATGAATCAAATAACAACTTCTCATAGTTCAATGGAAATTGTTGGCAATTCCATGGATTCACCATTACATACTGAATGATCTTCTTTAATGTTCAAATTTTTAGAGAATTCCTTAGATCTTGATGCTATACAAGAGTTTTTCACATTTCCTATCTCACTAATTAGATATGGTTATCTTCATGATCATTGAAGACATTGACATCTTATAGTTCTCATAGAATCTTAGGTTGAAGCGTTGTATATTCTTTAAAATTTTATCATGTTTACTATTGTGTGCTCATTTACTCTTGATACATGTTTAGATTTTTGGTATGATATTGGTGCATGTTTGTTGGAAATATTAAGACTACCCAAGTTATTGAGAGGGGAGGGGTGAATCAGTAACTTTAAAACTTTTACAAATTTAAGATCTTAACCATATTCCAAATAACATTTAGATCAATAAACTAACTGTATGCATGAGTAACAAAAAGAATAAAACATTCATAACACTTTGAACACAATGATTTGGTGACCCAGAAACCTTCCAAATAGAAAGTAAAACTGGGGTGGGGATGATACCCACAAAACTTCAATACTGCAGTATAAAGTTTGCCAGTTAAGACTTACAATGATCACTTCTGATGATTTGCCCTGTTAGGAGCAATTAGGACTGCTAGGTCCACCTTGTTAGAGGATTTACAAACATACAATGAAGTATGTACTCGGTTAAGAGATTTTACAAAAGACTGTTAAGTCTACCCTGTTAAAGGATTTCAAGCTGATTCACTTGTTAGGATGAAATAGTAGATCTCTTACTTGCAACTGTACTTGCTGATTGAGATTCTTTGATGTACTAATCACCTTCTATGATAGATATGTCTCTGCTGCTCCTTATACTGCTGTAGCCCTTTGTAATTCGCCTATCTCTACCTTTCTTCTCCTTTTTTTTTCACACTTCTTGCTCATTCACACCTTGGATATGATACAAAACATTGCTTATATATCAATCTAAAATAATTACAAAATCGGCTACTAAAATACAAGTCAACACAAGTATTACTGAGTCGGCCCAAATATAGTTACAAAGTTCCTGCAAACTAACTCGGTGACTTTCTAATACTCAACATCCACTGCGTTACTCGGCATTGTCATGCTCTCAGTAGAAGTGGAGACTCGGTCCATACTAACCACTCGGTTATAGTTTCAAACTCGGTATATACTGGAGACTCGGTATATATAGTGTCACTCAGTAGAAATTGAATTCCCTGTTTACCGTGCTGGCACTTGGTAAACATTGTCCATCTCATTACTCAGTAATCATAACTCGGTAAGCACTGCAAAGCTCAGTCTTTTTGGTAAACATTGTTCTACTCGGTAAACACTGTTCTGAATAAGTGTTGTCACTAATGAAAAACATACTTAATGCCAACAATCTCCCCCTTTGGCATTAGTGACAAAAACACTTATTGCCCAAAACTTATATACAAAAATCATGCTGAATTTGTTTTTGATTTTTCAAAATTTGTCTTTGTCAATCTATTGTATATTTCATGACTCCCCATATAGTATACAAATATCTTATTTCACCTCATACTCATATTTCCTATTACTCATATATTTTCTCCCCCTTTCCTTTCATATCTCTCATATATATCTCCCCCTATCTTATATACTTTCTCCCCCTTTTTGACAATAATGCCAAAGGTGTATATACAAATATTTTACATGGAGATGCCAAAATGTGAAAGAAAATCAGAATGTACCTTGCCAATCAGTGCCAGAGTTCTATCCCAATTCTCTTGCAGAATCTTGCATGTATGGAGTGCAACTTGGACTTCTGCAGAGAGTTCAATCATGTGATCTGCAATTGAAAAATGATTGTCATGGATCAATGTTTTTGAGTGTGTAATATGCTTCTGCATTGTATCTATGATGGGAAGGATCATGTTCTAAATATCTATTAATGTTGACCTTGTGTGCTATAAATGTGTCACACTTCTATGAATCATTACATGTAAGGAAACTCAAGAATGAGCCATCACAAATTGATCCATAGCTCCCTAGGCATGGAGTGCAAGGGTTTTAAGAATTCTCTCAGCTAGAGCTATTAAGCCAATAACCTTGCTAGTAAACCATGCAATGAGAGATTCAATGAATTAATCTAAAGCATAAAGAAAATCTAAACTAAGAATGCCATGAAAATGAAACTACTATGCAAGAAATGAAATCTAACTATGAAGCAAGAAAGCCATGATGATGAAGAATGAAGACAAGAAGATAGAGTGTTGATGAAGATCCAAGATGAATGCCAACAATGCTCCAAATCTTCAAACCCTAGATGCAAGAATATCTCCAAAAGCTCCAAGATGACCTAGAAAACCTGTAGCATAACAATAGCATAAAAATTTGTGTGTGCAAATGAGGAAGAGAGCTCTTCTTTTATAGGAGGTGAAAAATCAATGGACCATGGAGATTAAGAGGCAAAAGATTTAATCAAGGGTGGAGCTTGAAGAGGGATCAATCCATGTGCACAAATATCCTCCAATAGGAAAATAGGAGTTGACTTTTGTGTCCATATGAGACAAAAAGTGCTTTTCCCTTTTTTATAAAATAAGAATAATGTTTTATTTGTGCAACTTAGGATAAGAGGAAAAGTGGGGGCTTTTTATTTATTAAAAGGGGGAGGAAATATTCCTTTTAATAAATAAAGACTTAGGACAAGATGGTTAGCCCATAGAAAATAATCGAATAAATGATAGAGCTAGGATTTGATCAAGAATAAGCAATTGATGATTTAGCAAAAGGGGCTAATAGTCTAGGTGACCATTTTTAGGTGTATACATTTGCCCCTCTTTGACAAATGTGTGATCGATCTGGGAACACATGCAGTCAAAGAATGAAGTTGAAATGTGAGATCGATTTGGGATCACAAAGAAACTTAGATCAGCCAAGAAAGCAAGTGATAGCCAAGAAGGCAAGCAATAGCATTCTGACTCCAAAGAATGAAGTGTAGAAAAATAGCAAATCCTGCATGGTCAGCCTGGTAGCGATAGTACTGAACACTTAGGAAAGAGATAGCCAATAAGATATGATATGTCTACCCCCTCGGGATCGAAGGTGAAATCCAGGTAGAGGGAAAGCAGAAGTAAGAGCAACATGATGAAATCACTAGAAATCATAATCAAAGCTGAAGAGAATAGAACAACCATCAAGTAGTGAAGGTATGCCCCACACATGGGACACGGGGCACGAACCAAGCGGTCCCTCAACCCGAAAACACCATGGAGAGGGGGAAGAATTTGAATTTGAGATTGAAAGTGAATGAAAGACTAGAAGTTTGAAAGAGATGGAGATGAAGAAGTGAGGAATGCCCTAGCGAAGATTGAAGGATTAGGCCTCAAAAGGTCAGCCAACTGCGTGAAAGAGGGGGAAAAGGTGATTTGGATGATCAAGGTGAACTTGGATTTCGGTTTCGATCCCGAAATGAAAGGAAAATGATGGGATATGAAAGACAAGAAGTGAAAGACATGATTAGGAAGAAGTGAAAGGTGAGCGTAGTTGATTAACAAATCCATGAAAGATGAAAGGAGAGCTCTCTCCATATGCAAGATGCAAAACTAAACTAACATGAACTTAAGAATGCAAGCTACATGAAAAGTGGTTTACTTGCAAGGTCACAAAGCCAATAGACATCTAATATTCATCATTGATCATTATTGGTAGCATCGCAAGATCATACAATACACACTAGCATAACTATGTGGATCTGAATATGATCTATATCAGATAGAAATGTGGAAATCTCACCTAGGCATCAAAGACATGTAGGTCCAGATGACTAATGCAATGAGATCACCTAAGTTTGATATAGCAAGATTATGCTCGCATCGAGACACAAGAAAGTCAAGATGACTAGAAGCATGCACTCGCAAAATAGTCAAGGATAATACCTTGTAGGTCCATAGTGTCAAGTAAGACCAGCATAAATGCTCATGATAGTGAGGACCAACAAGATATACCCACAAGCAGATAAAGAAATAAATCATGTTCTCATACCCTCAGTCTTCTAGCTATGCATCATCGAAAACAATCATAGGGGGAGAACACTCAGCAAAGAAATCATCATAGACAACATGCAAAGAAATAAAGTCAAACAAATCTCAGCAAGTCAAGTGCATGTGTGTAGGTCATAGAGTCAAGCTTTGAGTATCACATCTGCCAATGAGAAATATTGCATCATCCAAGACGGCGGGAAGGATATCTGATAAGTGTTAAGAAACACTTGATGCTAGGGCAGTGTTGAAAAACACAGTTGGGGTGGTGTTGAAAAACACCATTTGCGAGGTGCCTAAGAAACCCAGATGCACAAAGAGACCCAAGATAAGCTTAAAACAACGTATGCCCCCTAGACTAAGACAAGAGTCAATTACAGGCTAGGAGAGGCAAAGCGAGAAGTGGAGTGAATGAGCACCACGCAAGACTAATAGACATAGGTGCAGAGGGTCTCAAGCAGTGCCTATTTCTAGGTTTTCACCACTTGATAGATTTATTGCAATTTTTTTAGGACTTTTTATAAATTGTTTTTGTATTTTTGCTACCAAGGCACTTGTTTCCAGGTTTTCACCAAGGCACTTTTTCAATTTTTTTCAATTTTTTTCAATTTTTTGATTTTTTTGGTGAGACATCAAAGTGCCTATTACTAGGTTTTCACTAGGATGCTCATTCTTTCAGTACTTTTTATGCTTTTTAGGATTTTTTCAGCATCATATATGAATTTTTTTGGTATTTTTTCAAGATCATAAAATATGTACAAAGGATGCCCCAGACGGAAATGGGCATCAAGAATCTGCTTCCTCTGATGTAGAGAACTGATAGGCCCCAGGACCAAATGCGACAACTATGACAATAGGAGGTCTCAACCAGTTCGACCAATAATAACCAACCCTAAGCAATGTCTGAGCTAGCGAAGGATCGTTAGAATGTGATCCACATATGCCATCGTGGATTTCAGCTAGCACTTTTTCTAACTCCTCTATTTCTAGACACTTAAGGAGAGTTCCGTCTAGACCATTCCTATACAAGTCACCAGAGACAAAGGAAAAGTGTAAGGGATGGTGGAAGGAATGGCATGGTGGATTTTCAAGAGGAATATGAGGTGGAAGATATGAAAAGATGGTAGGATTGGAAGATTTGTGAGCAGGATAGCGTAATTCATCCACCAGGAACTTGAAGTGAAATTTATGCTTTTTCATTTGTAAGATGGATGTTGAAGTAACCAAGGCATTACCAACTTTGTTCTTAGCTCTAGGAATGGGTTGAAGTGTAACAAATATGAGATCATGCTTGAAGTAGTGCATCATTTTTTTGTAGAGAATCAGCTTGTCATCTTTTATTGGATAATCAATATTTTTGAGCAGATTTTTATTTTTACTTTTCTTAGGTTTGGATACCGCCACAATGTGGTTTTCACCATCCGACCATTGCTCTTTCTTTTGACTTGATGACTGTGATGTTTGATTGCTGATTCAATCTTTTTTGTTGCTAGTTCTTTGGTGGAAGAAGTAACAGGTGTTGATGTGAGATGAAATGAAGTGACTGGTTCAATAGTATTTATGTGAAGGATGTCATCTCTGGTGACACAAGAGGTTGAGCCTATAGAGTAAGCTCCAAAAGTAGCTAGATCTAGACTTGTCATAGAAGAACCAGCATGGTCCACTAAGGCAATACGAGGAACAAACTCATCAGACCCCACACAAGACCCATCAACCATGTTAGGTGGGTTACAAGAGGTATGAACCACATCAACATCCATATCTATCATGGGAGGATCTTCTGGAAGAGGCTTAAGATGCTGAGAAGTAGAGATACTCATGTCATTAGGTGAGAGATCACCTCTTTGTAGCAGTCGTGCAATGTTGCAACGTTGTCTATCATAGTGCAATGATTCTTAGGCACATAGGTTCTAGACATAGAGGCCTCAGCCATATCATCAGTAGATATACATTCTTCTCCCCAAAGGAGTGAAGTAGAAGGAAGATCATCTCCCATTTGAGCCATAGTGTGTAGCGGTGACTCATCTGTATTTGTGTCTGAATTACTAAGCATGGGAGTATTTCTAGAATCCTCTCTATAGATCCACTCTTGAATAGCTTGTTCTTCTCTTTCTACTTCTAAAGGAATGGATGAAGGAACAAAGGTATCAAAGATCACCATAGTAGAAGTGGAAGGCTTCATCTGATCAGAAGGTCTCCCATATGACCTAGGAGAAATAGGTATAGAAGCAAAGGAGCCCAGCGTATATTCACCCATACCAAGGCTCATCATCTTAAGTGATTTCTCAGCAGCAACTAGAGATGTACTAGGATCAACAGAAGGTTCATTGTGAGGAACAAATTTTCAGCAGCAGCAAGAGCATTAATAGCAATAGTATGGTCTCCAGGAATCACAACTTCAGTGCCATTGTATGGAAATTTGACACATTGATGATAAGTGGAAGGAACAGCTTGCATGTCATGGATCCAAGGACGACCCAAAAGAATGTTATATGCAAGTGGGATGTCCAATACTTGGAAGCTAATATCTTTCGTGATAGGACCCACTCAGACAGGCAGCGTGACAAGACCTTTGGAAGATCTTTCCACTTCATCGTAAGCTTTTATAGTAATCTTCTTTTTAGAATCCACAGCGAATTTTGACAAACCCAATTGTTGTATGACATTGAAAGAAACAATATTTAACCTTGCACCATTGTCTATCAGGATTCGGCGGACTTGGGTATTGTAGACTAGAACTTCAATGTGTAAAGCTAGATTATGAGGGTGAGCAATAGATATGCCATCTTCTGTAGAAAAGGAGAGAGATAGCGGAGATGAAATGTGGTTGACCATAGCCTAAAATTGATTCGGATCAATGTCATTGGGAACACGTGTTGTACGTAGAGCCTCATCAAGAATCTCTCTATGTGAAGAGGATAACCGAAGCAAATCAAGGATAGATATTTGTGCTGGTGTCTTTTGCAAATGTTGGACAAGATCATAGCTAGGGGTGGCTAAAGGAGCCACTTGTTTGGAAGGAAAAGCTTGCTTGGGATCTTGCGCAGTTTTAAGGACAATCTTGGCTTGCCCCCTAGTAACAGCATTCAGTGTCTCACTTTGGGAAGATGAACTATCACGTGTTTGCAAGATCAACTTTGGCTTACCATGATTGGCTTTATTATCATCTTGAGACCTCATCATTAGAACACTCTCAATGGGCTCTACCATGTTGATCATAGGTGTATTAGAAGGATACGTGTAATTGATCTTAGCATCATGATTCTTCTTATGTGTTTGAGAGGTTTCCCCCTTATCATGCTTAGGTAGAGGATCTTTGAAAGCTATGTGATCAAAATTTTTAGTTAAGCCATTAGTGGAGATTGTGCCATTCTCAATAAGATCCTGAATATCATCCTTAAGCCTAAAACAATTGTCTATTGGATGTCCCTTGTTTCTGTGATAATGGAAATAATGATCCTCTCTCCACCAATCAGGCTTATTTATCGGATCCCAATTACCAAGTTTATCAGGAAGCGTAAATATCCATTGTCAACCAAAGTCTTAAGGATCACATCGTAAGGTTCTGCCAACTTGGTATAGACTCACTTTCGAAATGACTTCTTAGGCTTATCTGCATATTGAGGTTTAGGAGCATTATGAGTGTTGCTAGCTTCTTGTTATTTTGCTGCATAGATAGCGTTGGAGAGATTGAAAGCGGGTTCTTTAACTTTAGGAGCATCAACAACCCCATCATTAACAACATACTTGTTCTTATTCCAAGGTTTGTTCTTGTCTTTACCATTGCCTTTAGCATCTTTATTAATAAAAATATCCCCTTTTCTTATAGCTACATCCTCAATCTGATATGCACTTTCAACCATGTCATGGAAGGAGGAGAACAGTTGCTTCCTTAGATCATAAAATAGCTCAGGCACAAGTGTGTTGACGAAAATGTCAATCTTTTCTCTTTCGGGTAGCTGACGAGGATATTGAGAATACAATGACCTCCAACATTGTAAGTAAGTTGCAAATGGCTCACCTTGATGTTGTCTTAGATTACCAAGATCTATCACAGTGACAGGTTGTTGGATGTTGTAAGAGTACTGCTGGGTAAATCGCTGAGCTAACTCATCAAAAGTCTTAAGCGGTGGTGTCAATTTCGCAAACCATTCCAAAGCTTGGCTTCTTAAGCTTCGAGGGAATAAGCGTAGAAGATATGTGTCTTCATGAAGAAAGTCCATACTAAGAGCATAAAAATGACACACATGGTCATGAGGATCACCATTTCCATCATACTTGTCATATTTAGGAACCTCAATATCCTTAGGAAACGGGACCATGTATAGATCTTTATTAAAAGGAAGAGCACAAATTGATTCTACAAAAGAGACCTTTGGAGGTGCTCTTTCTAATGCCATTTGGGTAAGGTGTTGATTTGTCTGACATAATTCTTCTTGAAGGACTTCCAATTCAGTTGGTACTCTTTGTTGGACAATTTGTTTGACATCATAGCCGAGAGGAAGCTTGTAACCTCTAGAAGTCATATATTGAAAATATTGATAGCCATTACACTCTAAAAGCTTATGCATCATTCGTTGGAAATTCACATCTTGTTCACATCTCATAAGATCCTCACTAGAAATCTCATCATTAGGCTCTACCTCATGTTGAGAGGGAGGAGGTCTAGGTGGTGAAGAAGGCATACCAAAAGTAGGTCTTGGAGATCTTGGTGGCATGTTGTTGCCATTGTTTCCATTGATAAAAAGAGGTCTATGCTCATGATTACTAGTCTTAGGTTGCTCATGAAATGTCCCTCTATAAGCCATGCACCTAGTAGCATCCATCCTTTGTTGATTGTGTTCTTTGTCTAAGCACGCTTGATTATCCTTACGCTCAAAGTGTTCTCGCAAGAGTTGAAACCTTTCTTGTTCAGTCAAAGTGAGTGAGACACTATCTGTGTTTTTGGGGGTCTTGAATGCGGAAAAGAGGAAACCTCCTTTATACCACGGTGTAGCCTTAGAATTCTCAGATTGGTCAGAACTAGAACTATTGTTGCTAATGGGTGCTTTTGAACATCTAGTTGGAGAAGGTAACTGTGTATAATTGAACGGAGGATGACTCTCCTGCTCAAATTGAGACCGAGTTGTAACCGGCATGAAAAGAGATGTTGGTTGACTAATAGAATGAGACAAAGTTTCTTAGATTTGAGATAAGCAAAGCTAATAAAGATCACTTGTCAAAGTAGAACAATAGAGAGATGGCTCGTCAAAAGTGCTCAAGCACTTACAACAATCAATTGACTAAAGCCGAGCAACGAGCAAGAAGCTCAATAAGCAAGTAGCTAGAGAGGTAACTGTGATGCGACAAGTGATCAAGAGTAGCATTCGTTAAACTCAAACCCAATAGTTTTAGCTCATTTATTTCAGTCTAGAAAAAATCTAAGCATGTAGGTAACAAACTAGTTTCATGTAAGAATAGAAAAAGACACTCTACGACAGGTTAAAGTGCAAGTTTAGCCACTCTGAATTGCAGCAATGACAGGACAGCAAAAAGATTCTAGGCGATACTTTCCAGGCAGACAGGGTGATTCTTCTCAGTTCGGGTGATACTTCGCCTTAACCTAGGTGATAGACTGTAGTATGGTTGGGTGATAGACTCCAGGCTAGCGGGGTGATAGTCCAGAAGGCACGAACTATCACGTGATATACCTCAGCAAAGTGCGTGATAAAATAGCAGGGCACGAACTATCACGCGATATTTCTCAGTAAGGCGTGCGATACTGTTGCAGATTCGTATTACTTTTTGACCAGTGAATGTGAAAAACTTAGTTTTGAAGCATTTTAAAAGATCAAGTAAGTATATCAACAAATTTTTATCATTGATCAAGCACATAAGATAGCAATCAAGGAGTTCAAGCAAGCAATTGTCTTCAAACAATGAGCAAGGGGCAAAACAACCTTTCACATGAACAGAGATAGTGACTTAGTATATCTAATCCTTAAAGATCCTACTTGTGTATGTTATTGAAATGTTTTAGTAGGCACTTAGAACACAACAACACCTTATCAAGCTGTCTACAAGGATATACATGGCTTTTCTAAAGGGAGTCCTTGATATACACAAGGTACGTGAGGCCCAAATCCGTAGATGAGAAGAATCCAAAATCACATAGCCGGGGGGAGACGGTAACCCAAATCTCCTCCTTCACTTCTCAAAGGTATAAAGTTCTTTGAGGCTTAGCAAAGAGTGATATCAAACTCAATTCCCAAGAGAGGTGTCTTTCGATTCACCACCCGCTATTTATACTCTACTGGAACATAGGAGTTAAGGTCATCCCTTGAGTTGTTGTGTCCCCAAGCAGGCCTTCTAAAAATAAAATTAAGTAATTCACTATCAAAAGTGTTTAGAGCACTAAAGGTGGAACACTTAACTCTTCAAGTAAATGCAAAGTGAGTCCAAAAGTGGGACACTTAACCCTTCAAGTGAATGTGAAGCGAGTCCAAAAGTGGAACATTTAACCCTTTAAGATAATGTGAAGCGAGTCCAAAAGTGGAACATTTAACCCTTCAAGAGAATGTGAAGTGAGTCCAAAAAGTGGAACATTTAACCCTTCAAGAGAATGTGAAGTGAGTCCAAAAAGTGGAACATTTAACTCCTCACACCAACTCAAAGTGAGCCCAAAAGTGGAACATTTAACTCCTCACATCAACTCAAAGTGAGTCCACACCTTAGAAAACAAGTGAGTTCCAAAAAGCACAAAAGGGTTGCCAAGTGGAGCACTTAACGCTTCTTTCCTGTAGACCCCTCCCCTTTAATGTAGCGCTGATCTTGCAACTACGGGGTGGAAATGAGGGGCCGGTGGATTAGCGAGTCCAATAACCCAAGATAGCAATCTAGATCAATCACAAGTAATCTAAAGTTGCTTATCAATACTACTCACAAATGACAAAGGGTTGAATCAATGGAATATTTAACTTTCCAAGCAAACATAGAGTGAGTCCACAAAGTGGTGCATTTAACTCCCTATGTAAACAAAGAATGAATCCATGCCCTAAATCACTCAATGAGATATTTGATATTGGAACCAAGAATTACTTAGGGTTCAAACACAAGCATTCACTTACACAAACTTGTATGAAAGCAAATCTATGTTCATTCATTTCCCATTAAGAGCATCAATTGAAATGTGTTCTATGAAAGCATGTAAACACTCAAGCCAAACACATGAGAGGTTCAATTTTAATCCCAAGATCCAAGTGTTTTAGGGATGTAACAAAATACCTCAAGTCCAACGCTTTGTTTTAAGCATATTCCATGAAAGCAAGAGCACCTTCAAATGAACAAGATAAGACACAAGCAAACAAGATATGCAATGTATATCCAACTTATGCAAACCCTAGGATTAGATCTGAAAATTAATTGTTAGGAGCAATGATAACTAGCAAATAATCCAAATGATAACTCATATCATGCATTGAACAATGAAAAATAAGTGCATACCCATCACAAAATTTTATTTTTTTTGCATTTGACCTAGTCAACAAGATTTGATTTTTACCACATGAATTTGGACCCTAAACCTAAAATGTAAAAAAGAGAACTCTGTCAAAAAATAGAGAGCTTTCCGAAAATGTAAAAATTTCAGAAAAATCTCTTCATTTGTGCTCTAGAGAGCCATTTTACCAAAACAAACCAGTTTTTGTAAATCAACCAAATGAGCTATGATATGATCTCTAAATTAAAAACACAATGAATGGACCCCCTGTAGAATTCCTTTTAATAATGTTTTATTTGTGCAACTTAGGATAAGAGGAAAAGTGGGGGCTTTTTATTTATTAAAAGGGCAGGAAATATTCCTTTTAATAAATAAAGACTTAGGACAAGATGGTTAGCCCATAGAAAATAATCGAATAAATGATAGAGCTAGGATTTGATCAAGAATAAGCAATTGATGATTTAGCAAAAGGGGCTAATAGTCTAGGTGACCATTTTTAGGTGTATACAGACCTAATCCTTGCATATTCTCTCAATAACTTTGACTGTTTATCAGATAGGAATCTGACTGTCAAATGATGTGCAGAGCTTGAACTAGGTTCAAGTTGCAACTTCTGTGCACTGACCTTCAAATCCTCATCAATCTTATTTATTTTGTCCTTAATCTCCTTTGAGAACTTGACAACATTATATACTTTGACAAAAAATGATGTTACCTTAGAATAGGAGGACTCAATGCTAGTCAAAACTGAAGATAACCCTGCCTGATTGATAGCTATTCACTGAGCAATACACTCAAGTACTTTATTGTCAAACTTCTTCTCAACCTTCTCAAGAAACTTATCTAATTCAGAAGAATCCTCATTAAACTTGTTTACTGCCTCTGCCAACTGCAACAAAATGTGTTGAGAGGAATCAACCTCAACACCTATTGCTTCTGTCAAAATGTTCTTGGCATCCTCAATAATCTTGAATTCCCTATCTCTTTCTTCTTTTAGTTTCTTCTGCTTAGCTTTCTTCTGGAGGAGTTCACCAACTATTTGCATTTGGTCTGCTAAAAGATTTGCAAAATCTAATTGTGGAATTTCTATCTCCTCATCTAAATCTATATCTTCTACTACACTCTTACTCAAGAATCTTATACTCGGTTGAGCCTTAGGTTCAACTGTCATTGTACTTAATGCCTTTGTAGTAGAAATTATTGTAGACACAGTAAGACTTGTAGTGAAAAATGATAAACTTCCAACTGATGGAATGCTAACTGGAATACTTGATAAACCCAAAACTAAAGTATTTACAACTGTAGAATCTGAAGTACTTACTGAGGTATCCAAAACTGAAGTACTTGCTGCTGAAAAACTCAAAACTAAAGAAGGTACTGAAGATGATTCTGGAGACTGCAACTCGGTGGAAGGAGGATAAAGCTTGGTGGATGAAGTGGTAGCCACTTCTATCATTGATACATTGAGCTGTGCTAGTGATGATTGGACATTTGATGCATCTTTAGGTGTTGTCACAATCACACTTGAAGTTATCTCTGGGCTAGATGTAGCAACTTTTGCTAGAGAGTGAGGACATGAGGCAATTACCTCTGCAGCTATCCGAACTGGATCATCTTCCTCAACATTCTTCTTTCCTTCCTCAGTAGCTTCTTCCTCAACATTATCTATCTGAACTGCTTCTTCTTCTTCTCCATCACTATCATCTTCAATATATTTTATTATCATAGTTTCAACACTCAGTTTATGAAGATGATAGATGTTTTTCCAAGTAGAATTTGCACTCTTCACAACTGACTCTATATTCTTGATCAAAATCAAACAACTGTTAAATTTTAGTTTCATCGTGCGCTCATTTTCTATCAATGCCTTATTTATTTTAGCATTTTTCAAACTTGGCATCAACTATCTTAAGGTTTGAGCATATATGT
Source organism: Chamaecyparis obtusa (assembly GCA_027943335.1). Lineage (NCBI taxonomy): Eukaryota > Viridiplantae > Streptophyta > Pinopsida > Cupressales > Cupressaceae > Chamaecyparis > Chamaecyparis obtusa. The sequence continues at coordinate 810,088 of BSBK01005553.1, read as the reverse complement.
CCTTGACAGTTTGCCTTGCATTGCACCATCTCATCTTAACTTTATCCAGTAGAACACCTGGAATTTGAGAAGCCATATCATCAGGTGAGTACTTCCATTTTCCCATTTTCTCAATAACAACATCTTCAATTTCCTGTTTCTCTACCTCTGATCTAATTTCATATTTGAGAGATTTGAAATTTGAAATTCCAGATCCTTCTCTCAAATCCTTAATCTTTTCTTCTAATGTGGAGGAGGCCTTTTGAGTACTATATCATCATTGACTTTACCTACCTTGCCCCTTGTTTTTCTTGTGAAGACTGCAGTAGATTGTTTAGGTGCCTTAGTGATTATCGCCTTCCCTTTCTTCTTCACAGGTACTTGTTCTTCTTCACTCTCATTCTTTTCTTCTTCTTCTTCAATGTCCTCTCCTTTTCCCTCAGTTAACATTAGAGGTGTGCTAGATTGCATCTTGGCCATCCTCTTTCTGTCTTTGTTAAGCGCCTGTGGAAGCTTTATACTTAGCTCAATTCTTACCTTAGCTTCATCATATGTTCCAAAGTATGGGGCCTTTGGATCAACAGGTTGATTTACTAGGGCTTCAATTATATCCTTTGTCTCATCAATGTTTACCTCATAAGGAAGAGGTTTTACCCATACAATCCTAGGCCTAACTGCCTGAATGTATAGTCTATCACAATCAACCATGAAACAAATATCATCTTTATAATCTTCCACCAACTTTTGTGGAATCCGGAATCTATTATTCATCCTTTCTTTAAAAGATTCAAAATAGTTATCCATTATGTTTACAAAATTCTCACCCATTTCTGCAATATACTCATTTATTTGATAAAGAATAGGCACATTTTTTCTCCATTTTACCGTGCCTTTTGATGGGAAAAACTTTTGAGCATAGAAAAATAAACAAACCAACAGAAAGCCAAACTTACATGGATTGTTCTTTGAGGTTTGAATGCTCTCCATATTCTTGTTGAACTGCTTCAACAACAAATCTGCTAGGTCAAATGACAAGTTGTTCTTCACAATTTTGTAAGCTAGGTCAACTGCTTCACACGGAACACTATTCTGTCGACTTGAACTGTATATCTTGTGAGCTATGACATATGTGCCAAATTTTAGTTCTGCATTGGTAATACTGTTTATTCTCATACCTCTATCATCCCATTCGGCTAGGGTTTTCTTTTCCAGCTCTACCCTACCTAGGGTTTTTGTAGATTTTGCCTTGGCAAGCATGGGAAGACCAGTGATTCGATGAATCATCTTATCTATTATTTCCACTGGTTTCTCAAGCCAAATTTTACCTTCATGCACTTAGCTTAGGATATATCTAATCCATTTTACTTGGAAACTCTGAGGCAAGTGGGTGATATGTGTCAAACCCTTATCTTCCAAATGTTTATGTTCCAGTTTGAGAACACCATCAACACATAGTTCATCACGAACAACATCTATCTCTAGGGTTCCAAGCTCTTGAATTGTACACTTGAAATGATTGCAAATGTCATTTACAAGAAGTACCTTTGGAGGAATCTATGATTGAGCTCCACTTGGGTCTAGGGTTTCTGCAATTGCGAACATGAGTTTGAAATCTGGCGCTTTCCATTCTCCTTGAACTAACATTTCCAAACCTTCACTTTAGTGCTAGATGATGCCATGGTAGCTTGGTAGAAAATTCTTCAAAAAATTTCTACTACAAATTTGCTTCGAATCGCTTGATCGCACTAGGAAATTTCTCTGCTCAATATGCTGATATTCGCAGTGAAGAATGAACTCGATTTCATGCTTTTTGTTAAAATTTTATCATTAATGCTCTGTAGGAATTAGGGCATTGAACTAGACAGATTGTCATCCACTATGCATTAATTGCTCGATGAAGATTCCGCAACTTGATGAACATACAAATTCATATTGCTCTGACCCTACTCGATAACCATATGAAATTGCTCGGTGGTAATTGATACTGACCTTCCTGTGATCCTGCTGTATCTTGCATACTGATTTGGATCTTTCTTCCTTTCAATTCTGGAACTATTTTGGAATATGTCTATGAAGATACAGTTCCAGTGCTTTCTTGGAGACTTAGTTAGAATTGATAGAGCCACCCCCTTCATGAGTGACTTCATTACTTTGACTGGTTTGCTTGGTAGGTTTAGGAATCCACTATTGTCTCATCTTCTTCCTGATGCCATTTGATTTTGCTTTCTTTTCATCTGCAACTCTGCCTGTATTCATGCAATTTTTAGCTATATGACCAAGTTCAGTGCATGTATAACATCTTATGGTGGTATCCCTTTTTCTCAAGTGATGCCTTACACAATTCATGCCAATGTGTCCATATTCTCCATAGTAATGACACCTACACCAAGTGTTGTAATCCCAACCAAATATTGCTTTCACAATTTGTTCTGCTGGATTAGGTGTTTTAGTTCTGCATTCTGATGCCTTGTGACCTTGTTTGTTACATTTGTGACATTTGCCTTTAAATCTTGGTTTCTCCTTGCATTCATTTGTTTTATGACCATGCTGATTGCAATTTTAGCATTTTCCATTGAATTTTGCTTTTCCATTGCTCCAACATTTGTTTGAAGTATGACCAATTTTTCCACAGTGATTACAAGTGGGTTTCTGATTCTTTTGAGTCCCTTGTTTGGAGGATTCACCTTCCTCTTTGTATCCAAGTCTTGCTTTTCCTTTTTGCTTATGAAGGTTTCGTTCATACACCTGATTCATATCTTCTTGAGATTTCAACATTCTCTCATTGATTTGCCTTTCAGTGTCTAGATCATTCATCAATCTTAAATTGATTTTCTTTTCAGATCTCAGCTCCTCTCTTATATTTTCATTTTTTGATCTCAGAGTCAAGATTTCTTCATTTGCATTGGAGACTTGATCAATAAGGTTTTCTAGCTAAAGAGTTTGATTTTGGATTTCATTGTTCTTTCCATCTATTTCATCTTTCATCTTGTTTCTTTGTTCCAAGATTTCACAAAATCTTGTTGATTGAATTTCCTGTTCTCTTTTCAATTTTCTTACTTATTGCAGAGATCCATTCTTTTCTAGGAGTTCTTTGATTGCATTGTTTGCTTCATCTCAGCTGCTTGAAGGGAACAAGTCTTCAACCTTTTCTTCAACATACTAGTGGTCATTCATCTATTTTGCAAGTTCCTTCCTTCTTTTTAGGGATTGAGAAAGATGCTCTTTTGCTTCCTTGAGTTGAGCTATGGCCATTTCCAGATCTAGCTTTTCATTTTCAATTACTTTGTTAAGTCTGAATATCTCCATTGTCCTGAATCTTTTCTCAAGCTGTCAAACTTTGTCCTGAGAACCACAAAGCTCTGATAACAATTGTTGGAAATATTAAGACTACCCAAGTTACTGAGAAGGGAGGGGTGAATCAGTAACTTTAAAACTTTTACAAATTTCAGATCTTAACCATATTCCAAATAACATTTAGATCAATAAGCTAACTGTATGCATGAGTAACAGAAAGAATAAAACATTCATAACACTTTGAAACAATGATTTGGTGACCCAAAAACCTTCCAAATAGAAAGTAAAACTGGGGTGGGGATGATACCCACAAAACTTCAATATTGCAGTATAAAGTTTGCCGGTTAAGGCTTACAATGATCACTTCTGATGATCTGCCCTGTTAGGAGCAATTAGGACTGCTAGGTCCACCTTGTTAGAGGATTTACAAACATACAATGAAGTATGCACTCGATTAAGAGATTTTACAAAAGACTGTTAAGTCTACCCTGTTAAAGGATTTCAAGCTGATTCACCTGTTAGGATGAAATAGTAGATCTCTTACTTGCAACTATACTTGCTAATTGAGATTCTTTGATGTACTAAGTCAACACAAGTATTACTAAGTCAGCCCAAATATAGTTACAAAGTTCCTGCAAACTAACTCGGTGACTTTCTGATACTCGGCATCCACTATGTTACTCGGCATCGTCATGCTCTTGGTAGAAGTGGAGACTTGGTCCATACTAACCACTCGGTTGTAGTTTCGAACTCGATATATACTGGAGACTCGGTAGATATAGTGTCACTCGGTAGAAACTGAATTCCCTGTTTACCATGCTGGCACTTGGTAAACACTGTTCATCTCATTACTCGGTAATCATAACTCGGTAAGCACTGCGAAGCTCGGTCTGCTCGGTAAACACTGTTCTGAATAAGTGTTGTCACTAATGACAAACATACTTAATGCCAACAATTATGTTCAGTAGAGCATATATTCTTCATTTTTGGAAGATAGTTAGATCATGGTGTTCTTTTTATTCTTCCTATTGTGTAATTATAGCTTTGACATTGGTCTTGTTTGGTTTTATTTGTATTGAGTATATTTATCATTTTCTTGATTACTTCATAATGGTTATAAGATACATTTGGAGTTTGAAATGGATTGATTGGTTATAGGTTCTCATGTATACATAGAGACATAAGTGATTATAGAGTTCTCTTTTGTGTAGGTACATGTGTTGAGATGGTTTATGGTTCCATGAAGAAGATCAAGAAGGTTTCACCTGCTTAGATGGACTTAAGAGAAGATTATTCTTGAAGCGAGTCATGGTAAGTTGGATATTTTCCTAGTCTTGGTCTATTTAGTAGATTAATAATTGAGAGGTAATTTCCATTCTTCTTTTTTGGTATATTGTATTTTATACTTTATCTTTCATAAATATGGATATTTAGCTACAAATATTGTTAGTTTTGGAGGATTCAATTTTTAAATATTTTGCATTTTCTATATCCTTGTGTGTATAGTTTGATATTATGCTAGCATTATGTAAATATTAGGAGATGGCTTATTATGCTTATTTATTTAAGTGGGAATAGTTACATGCATGTTTCTATTAAATGATATATACTTGTTTGATCTAAAATATTGAATGGGTTGGTTGTTGTTTTGTCTTTTTTTGCGGTATTTTGGAAGAGATCATACCTAGCACAATGTTTATTCTTTAAGGTTTTGCTAGAAGGATAAGTTATGAATTACACATTTTTTCTCTTCATTCTATGGTTTCTTCTATGTTATTCATGTTTATATGATTTGGGTGTATGATGAGATATTGTGGGTGTGGATCATTTTTGTTGCTCTTGGTACTTGATGTTTTGATTTTCTTATCACACCTTGATATGGGCACTGATTTATAGACTTGACATGATTTGAGTTTCATTTCAATAAATTTTAGTACCTATGCAGTGGGAGTTTCTATATATGTATATTCTTCAAGGATAGGTTTAGATACAAGATTCTTGATCATTTTATGGATTTGACATAATATTTGTATAAGTTTACCGATATTGATTATACCTAGGAGATATGGATGGTTTCTTACACTAATATGTGTTATGGATTTTAATTTCAATCATGTGTATTATTTTCCTTATTAAATCATCTTGGAGCCTTTGTTATTGCATTATATATTGGTGCTTGTGGTCTTTGATTTGTGTATCTTCACCTTGGCTTGTTCATTTTTCTTTCATAGGTGTCATGTTGGATAATGAAAGGATTTTTTGGTTGAGATGATGGTCACTTGGTTTAATTGTGGGTATCTTGTTAGGGCATGAGAGTACCTTGGAGATCTATGTGATTTTGAACATGTTTTGCCATGATGATATATTTCATTGATTGATCCTTATTCAATATATAAAAGAAGTGAGAGGGGTAAAAGTACAAACTTGTGTCACACTTTTATAAAGGAAAAGGTCGACAACATGCAAATTTTTCAACTTTAACAACATAAAAGTGGCATTTGTGTTTAGAATTTGAAGATGATGTAAACTAGTGAAATGTGTAAAATTTGATGAAGTTTATGCTTATAATTTTTTCAAAAAAATTTGAACAAAAATTGACATAGTTTTTTAATTTTTGAAGTCCATTTTTTTATTGCTGAAATATGTTGAAAATCTAGGGTCTAGTTCCCACAGAAAAACTATATGCAAATAATATTGTTTTCCTCTAATTTCAAAATATGTTTTAGATGACATGTATAGCTAGTGCATAAAAAAAGAAAAATTGGATTTCGGTATATATTTTGTCTGTTATAACTATCCAAAGTCGGTGTTATCTGAAATTTACATTTTTTTGTTCCCACAAAATTTTCCCTATCAAATCTACACCATTTTGAAAAATAAATTTATATTCTTGAAGAGTACTCTCTCCTCTACTGTTAAATATAATGTTTAAATTTTTTTGACATGATTTGTTATTTTTTTTTTTTTTTGAATGAGCGTGTTCTTAAATGTTAAAATACCTACTTGAAGTATTTTCAACTTATAATATATTATATGAAATCAAAACGTAATAAAAATTACATGACCATAATCTTGACTCCGAGCTCTACAAATTTTTTTTTTTAGATTTTCAAGAAAATTAAATTTTGAAAGAGAATTGAGATCCAGAAGTGAGAACTTATGATAGTCACATTTTTTTGCTTATTTGGCTGCCACATGGGATTCCACATGGTTTCAACCAAACTAGTTCTCGCCGAACCAGTTCCAGCCAGAACAGGTTCAGCCGGACACATGGGCGACCAAACACGGTCCCGTGGATGACCATGCCCATCGAATCTCATATTTTTAAATATGGGTTTTTAAATTAAAATAATTGGGAAATTTATAAAATCCGGCCAGGAATAAATGGTTTTTTAAATAAAATCATTTTTTTTATAGAGTTTTAATAGTTTTTTCAAATTTATTAATTATTTTGATTTATTTATTTATTTTTAATTAAAACATTCTTTAATTAATAAGTTTGAATTATGAACTTATTAATATTATTTTCGATCTTTTTTTGGGAAGAATTGTTTTTTGAATTAAAAAATTTGACAAATTGATAAAATCCATCAAGAATAAATGATTTTTTTAAAAAAATCATTTTTTATAGAGTTTTAATGGTTTTTTTCAAATTTATTAATTACTTAAGTTTTTTTTGGTTTTTAATTAAAGCATTGTTCAATTAGTGCTTGAATTGAAGCTAAAGTAGTACTTGAATTATATGGTTTTGTGTTTGTAGGTGAATTGAAGCTCTCAATTTGAACAGTTTTTGCAGGTGAATTGAAGCTCTCAATCTGAACAGTTTTTGTAGGTGAATTGAAGTTCTCAATCTAAATAGATTTTGCAATGGGGAATAAAAGGAATAGAGAAAAAAAAATATGATCGAATAAGGGATGACAAAATGAAAGGTCATACAAAACGTAATCAAGATCAACCTGTTGAAGTTTAAGAACTTGTTGAAGTTCAGGAAGAACCTATTGTTGGAATTAGGAGAGATAGTTACTGAGAGGGGAGGGGTGAATCAATGCCCTTAAAACTTAACTTGTAACACCTTTCTAATCTATAACTGAATACTGTAACAACCGATCAAAATAACTTGAACATAATTGCATAAATCAATCATCTAGTTAACTTCAGAAAGTAAACAACATGAAATCAATATGACAATCACATAATACAAGTATTTTGGTAACATAGAAACCCTTGTTAGAAGGTAAAAACTGCGGTGGGGATGACACCCACAAATTCTTCACTACTACAGATAGAAAAGGTTTGCTTGTTAAGGCTACAAGTTTTGATCACTTCTGGTGATTTTACCCTGTTAGGAGTAACATATTAGATCAGCTAGATCTACCTAGTTATAGGATTTAACAACACTAAATGAAGTGTGTACTCAGTTAAGAGATTTATACAAAGACTGTTAAGTCTACTCTGTTAAGAGATTTATACAAAACTCTATCACAATTGTCAGAAAGTAATAGGTAACTATCTGCTAGTTGACAACTCAATTGTCTGAAACATATCTATAAGTGCTTATCAAAATATCACCTTAACTATGATGATTCTTTTCTCTATTCTGCTTGGTAGCCTTGACTAATTCTGCTCAAACTGATATCCTCTGTGTTCTATTCTACTTGGTAAACTGATTGTCTTGAAGATAGGCAATTTCTTCAAGTGCTCCTTGATTTATATATATCAGCTCAAATAATCCCATAAAATGGTGCGAACATATACAATATATAATGTTCTGTTTTGCCACTTAAGCAAAAATTAGGTTACAAAGAATTATCATAACCCTAAGATCTATGGTGCAAAATAACCTAGATCAGCTATTACAAATAAGATAATCATTGCATTTAATGAATATCTTTTACAATAAATTCTCCTCGATCTTGGTAAACCATTTTACGATCTATTGTAACTGTCTGCATAGAATAATGTGCCATTTTTGATTACTATGCCATTTTCTATGATCATCGGTAAACACTGTATAATCTGCTCGGTGTATACTACGATGCTCAGTGTTTACTGACCATCGATGTCGGTGATGTTGGTGCTCAGTTAATTGTGTGATGCTCGGTGTAAAGGGTTTTACCAACTACTCTGTCTTGGTTCTAGTTACCGACTGTCTCAATATAAGTGACTGACCAACCTATTTACTATCCTTTGATACTAATGACAACCTTAAATGCTCAATAGAGATTAACAATCTCCCCCTTTGGCATTAGTATCAAAACTTCAAATGTATATAGACAAAATGTTTCTATATATTCCTTATGTCTCTGCCATATACATATCCACAACAAAAATTTCTAAGTACAAAAGTACTCCCCCTCGGTGCATGCTCCCGGTAGTATGTAATATACGTATTTGGCATATACATGATTTCCCCCTTTTTGATAATAATGCCAAATAATACAAAATATAATGTATACTTACATCTTGTCAAAAATGTGTGGATGGGTTTTCTTCATAGACTCCAAGAGGTTGTCCCCTTCCTCTTTCAAGTTGGTAAGAGCAATATGCTCAAGACCGACTTGTGCATGCATGTCAAAGATATTATCCAACACCAAAATCTCTGGTGTTGCAACAAGTTGCTCAACTTTGACAATATGTGTTTCAAAAATCTTTAGGTAAGGAATGAGTTCTTTTTGTAACTCTGTAACCTAATCAGTGATGTGCTCGGCTTGTTTCCTTAAGTCTGCTATTAGCCGTCGGAGTTCCTGAACTCGGTTAATATGCTTTAAGAAATTAGTTGGCTCGATAATAGCTACTTGTGTACTTGACTTTATCTCTACTTATAAACTTTTTATCTTTTCATTGACTTCTACAGTGGAAGTGTCTGAAGTATAAAGCTTGATAAGAAATTGATAGATTATCTAGGTGATAGATTTTACCTCGGTAATGACCTTAGATAATTTTACCTTGTTCAGTGCTACTTCGGTAGTAATCCTTTCTGCCAATTTGTTTTGAATCTTTGACTCTTCCCTTTCTTCTATTCTTTTGTCTGCATCTATGTCTAGGGCATTGATCTTGTCGGTGAGATTGGCAAGTTGATCTAGGATGGGAGTATTCTCATCAATATTTGTTTCTGGTACTATCTATTGCAAAATATCCCTCACATTATTTAATACTTCTTTACATTTTTGTTCTTGCCTTAACTTCTCTTGTGTTTCTTTCCTTGAACATAATTCCCCATATCTACTTAGTTCCTTGGGGCTTAGGGTTCTTAGGTCACATTCTGGTATAATGATAACTTCATCAATGGTGACCGGCCCTTTGGCTTTCTTCTTCTTCTTCTTCTTCTTCTGGGCAAGAGGTGACTTCTTCTCACTTATGACAATAGCTTTTTCTTCACTTTTCGGAGTATCTTTCTCAGTTGACACTGTATCATCCTTTTTCTGCTCCTCGGTAGATGGTGTATGGTTCTCAGTTGTAGTGTTAGGTGGGTTCACCTCGGTTGATTTTGTTTCTGCTGGTTCCTTTATTTTTGTAGACTGTGCCTCTAGTTGGTTAGGCTCATTTGTATCTACAAGTTGCTCAGGTGCTTGAATCTTAGTTGTATCTTTGGTTGGCTCAGGATGAGAGACATTGGGTTGTACTTGTGAAATGATTTCAACTACCTCTGCAAGTATAGGTAGTTCACCTGGTAGAGATGTACACACATTATCAGTGTTTAATGCTTCATCTTTGTATTGTGTAATTATTACATCTTCATCATCCTTATCATCAGGATCATCGTTAGTGATGTCCTCAATGAGTGCATCATCATCAGTTTTCCTTTGCAAGTGGATCTTGATTTGATCTGGTGCATCCTGTGAAATTTTGATTTCTTCCTTTTGATTGGTGATATCAATTACCTCGGTAACTGATATATCAGTGTCCTCTATTTTCTTGCCTTTACTATCATCAATGAAAATACTTTTACCTTTTGAACCGTGTCTCTTTTTAGACAGTTTCAGGAATGCTTCCTATTTAGCTTTCTCTTCTACTTTCAAAATTGATGTCCATAAAGAATCACATATGACATCCATATCATCTACATTCTCATCCATGATCTACATAGCTCTATTCTTGACTGAAAATCTAGGCTGATACCTTGTCATGTATTCACTTACCATAGCATAGCTAAAGTGTGTGGCTACATGGCCTAGTGATCATTCTCTTTTTCTTTTCTCTGTTTCTAGTGCAATAGCCCATCTCTCACTTATTTTTTCATCAAGTTCTTTCGGCAATTGACATGCAAATTCCATTGGTATTCTCTTGAATTTAATCATCATTTGAACAATAGCATGTTCTATCTTTGTTTTGTCCTCAATTGACATGTTGTTAAATTTGCCTATGCCTGGATCATTAAGATTTCCATTCTCAATAATATCTTCAATTATTTCTTCTATAGTGCTATCCCTATTATGAACTAATTTGAATTGATCAGGATCATTTTTAGTTTTAGTATCCTCTAGATCTTCCTTATTTCTTATATATTTCCTCTTTTTCTTTGGTGTCTCAGCTACATTCTTGGTCTTTCTCTTTATGTATTTCTTCGTCGGTGTAGCTACCCTTCTTTTTGCAACTTTTACAGCTTCTCCTTGTTTGGTGGATTTTATAGTAGTTGATGAACAAGTCTTCATCCTTTTAGGTTCTTGTGGCTATATATCTTGTTCATCATTGGTGGGTAGCTGAATTTCTTCTTCATCATTGGTGGGAGGAACTAGTGTGTGATCCTTTTCTTTATCTGACTCGGTCTCCTCGCTATCATAGGGCTTGTCAGCCAACTGTAACTGACCTTCGATTGTCTCATCAACCGGTGACTCCTTAGGTGAGTCAGATGTAGTTCCATATTTTTCTGTGAGATCCTTTTTCATTTTCTTTGCCCTTCTTGACATTTTACCGATCTCAATGTCCGTTGTGATTCTAGACTTAGCTTCCTCATATACTCCAAACCTACTGGCAGTGATGTCTATCGGTAGTGCTAGCAATGCATTGATAGATTTCAAAGTGAAATCATGATTCATTTCATAACCCATTGGTGCTAGCCATTTTGTTCTTGGTTCTACTGCCTTTATCATTGAATGGTCTGTGCTTACCACAAAACATATGCCATCTTCAAATTTGCTTACTAATTCATTTGGAATTCTTCTCCTTTGTTGCATCTTTGATTGAAATTCCTTGAAATATGCATTGAACTCCTTATTTAGATTGTCTCCTAGACTTGTCATCATTTCACTGATTTGAGTAGTTATCGGTTTGTCCATTTGCCAGTTCACTTTACCGATACCTGGTACAAATTTTTGTAGATAGAGAAATGTACATACAAGTAGCGATCCATACTTACATGTATTTGACTTGTTTGCCTTGATTGTCTTCATATTGTCATGTAGTTGGTGTAGTAGTAGTTCTGCAAGATCAACTTGGTGATCTTTCTTCACAATTTTGTAAGCCATGTCCACAGTGCTGCAGGGTACACTATTGGGTCTGCTGGATTGAAATATCTTGTACCTGATGACATGAGCTACGAATTTCACCACTGGATCTTTGATAGTTGAAATCTCCAGTGCCCTACCATCCCATTGAGCTCCAATGTTATTTTCTATGTCAGGATGAGATGAACTTCGAAAGGCTTTGACTTTGTTAGTTGTAGGGTACCTAGTAACCCTACTGATAATCTTCTTCATGACCTCAACAGGTTTATCTAGCCAAAATTTACCATCATGAAATCTGCTCAGCATAATTCTTATCCAGTCATTGTGAAATGATTGTGGAAAGTATGTAAAACATTGTAACCCTGATTCTTCAATCTTTTTATACTCGGGTTTAATCTTTCCATTCGGTCCACAGATTTGTTGAAAAGCAGCAATAGTCTCAAAATCACATACTTCATCGATCTTGCAGTGAATGTAGGACCTAACATCTTCTGTCAACAAAACCCTATCTGGAATACTAGAAAATGTGCCCATATCGTCTGTTTGTGCTACAACCTTGGGATGAGGTTTGAATTTCTCCTCAGTGAAATGTGCCCTAACAATAAGTTCTACTTCCTCCTTAATGTTATGTGATTTGCTTGCCATTGATGTTGATGCCATAAATTATTTCTAGGGTTTCAACAAATAATAGATAACCAGTGTTCGGTAGGCAGATGGACTTACTCGTTATCATTGAACAATATCATCGGTTCGATCTATAGTAGCCTTGAATCTGTTCTAAAAATATTTAGCTTAAACTCTTCTTTGTAAAATCTCCTTTCTTCAAAATCACAATGTAATAATGAACTCTAATTCCTCATATTTATAGGTTTTTTGATATTCCCGCTCAAACTTTGATGCAATAAATGCGTGACCTAACTTCTGATACGGAACAACTATCAACTCGGTAATGTTTATTAATTCCTTTTGCTCAGTTAACATAGAATTCCTTCATCGGTTTGTACTATTTTTGGTTAACCTTGTATAGTGATTACTGATGGGTAACCAACTCACTTTTTTCTTTTGCCGACTATATGACATTAGTAAACTTATAACACATAAACCATAGTGCATCTTTATTCATGCAGATTTGGTATTTGTACATCATATATAAGGAACTGTATGTAAAATATGATCATTTAAAAATGTCAGTTCCATACATACCTTTGTCATCTTAAGTGGAGGTACCGATGTCACCCAATCCAGTGGACGAGGTTTCACCGACAACATTACTTGACTCAGCATTCTCATTAGATGCCTTCTTCCACATTGTATTCCTTAACTTCATAATTTCTGCAATGTTATATCCACTTTCAAATATATGGTTTTGATCAGGTGCTCGGTCTCTGTAGTTCTTTCTTACATGATTGGCCTTGTGACAATGCAAACATGCCATTCCTACATTTGTCGAGTTTCTTGATTGTCCAATCTGACTCTTTTTGAAATAGTTTGCTGCAATATGTCCATACCGACCACATGCAGTACAACTAGTCCATGTATTATAATCCCAAACATATGAGTTACCTTGTCTCTTTGGTTGATATGGTTTTCATTGAAGTTTCTCTTTAGGTGTCCAGACTTGTTTTATTTTTGCCTTGCACTCCCTTGCAATGTGTCCATGCTTATTACAAGTATATCATACTTTCTCCTCAGTGGTATTATTAGCAATGTTATTCTTCTTAGCTCTACATTCATAAGATGGATGACCAAACTTACCACAATAATAGCAATACCCATTGAATTTAGTAATAACAGGAGGTTTACCTTGTGCTTTGCTTCTGCACACATTAGATGTATGTCCTGGTTTTCCATAATGGTAACATGTCATCACTTTAGGTTTTTGAGTTTGATTATTGTTGACTTTTTCATCTTGTTGTGATGATTCTCCTTCATCGGTGTAGCCTATACCGGCTCTACTTCTGAATCTCCTCTAATTAGTTAGAAAATCATCAATCTTTTTAGAACTATCCTCAGCTAGCTTCATCATTTCATTGTGTTGCTTTTGTGTCTTTATTTCATTTATCAATTTTTTGTTGTCTTCTTTGAGTATTGCAACATCTTCAAGTCTTCTTGATAATTCTCCATTTACTCGGTTCATTTCTTGATCAACTGTCATCATCTGATTTGATACTTGGAAGTGACGATTAGTGAGTCTCTGTATTTCACTTTCTTTTGCTTGAAGTTGTTCTGTCATCAGTCTTCGGTCTTCAATAGCCAGATTCCGATCTTGTTCAACTTATCTACCATTGTTCATGATTTCCACCATTCTCACCATTTGAGATTCATGACCGATTTGAAGTGCTTTCACTTGCTTAGATAGATGCTGATTCTTTTCAAATAACTCAGAGATTATTCTTTCAGATTCGTCAGAGATGCTTCCAGAGCTTGATCCAATATGATCAAATATATCATCAATAGGTTCTTCATGATAACTAATTTCATTCAGCTGAATTGCAAGATTCTTCCTTTCAACCTGTAATTTCTTCAGTTCTTCCTTGGCCTGTTTATATTGTTCCACAAACATCTACATTTGTATCTTTTGATTCTCAATAGTCTTGTCAAGCTTGTATCTCTCCATGACTTAGATCTTTACCCTTCAGTGGTTAGACTATTCAACAAGAGAACTAAGCTTTGATACCAATTGTTGGAATTAGGAGAGATAGTTACTGAGAGGGGAGGGGTGAATCAGTGCCCTTAAAACTTAACTTGTAACACCTTTCTAATCTATAACTGAATACTATAATAACCAATCAAAATAACTTGAACATACTTGCATAAATCAATCATCTAGTTAACTTCAGAAAGTAAACAACATGAAATCAATATGACAATCACATAACACAAGTATTTTGGTAATGCAGAAACCCTTGTTAGAAGGTAAAAACTACGATGGGGATGACACCCACAAATTCTTCACTACTGCAAATAGAAAAGGTTTGCCTGTTAAGGCTATAAGTTTTGATCACTTCTGGTGATCTTACCCTGTTAGGAGTAACATATTAGATCAGCTAGATCTACCTAGTTATAGGATTTAACAACACTAAATGAAGTGTGTACTCAGTTAAGAGATTTATACAAAGACTGTTAAGTCTACTCTGTTAAGAGATTTATACCAAACTCTATCACAATTGTCAGAAATTAATAGGTAACTATCTGCTAGTTGACAACTCAATTATCTGAAACAGATCTATAAGTGCTCATCAAAATATCACCTTAACTGTGATGATTCTCTGCTCTGTTCTGCTCGATAGCCTTGACTAATTTTGCTCAAACTGATATCCTCTATGTTCTATTCTGCTTGGTAAACTGATTGTCTTGAAGTTAGGCAATTTCTTCAAGTGCTCCTTGATTTATATATATCAGTTCAAATAATCCCATAAAATGGTGCAAACATATACAATATATAGTGTTCTATTTTTTCGCTTAAGCAAAAATTAGGTTACAAAGAATAACCATAACCCTAAGATCTACGGTGCAAAATAACTTAGATTAGCTATTACAAATAAGATAATCATTGCATTTAATGAATATCTTTTACAATAAATGATCCTCAATCTTGGTAAACCATTTTATGATCTGTTGTAACCATCTGCATAGAATAATGTGCTATTTTTGATTACTATGCCATTTTCTATGATCATCGGTAAACACTGTATAATCTGCTCGGTGTATACTATGATGCTCGGTGTTTACTGACCATCGGTGTCGGTGATGCTGGTGCTCGATTAACTATGTGATGCTCGGTGTAAAGGGTTTTATTGACTGCTCTATCTTGGTTCTAGTTACCGACTGTCTCAATATAAGTGACCAACCGACTTTCTTAGTATCCTTTGATACTAATGACAACCTTAAATGCTCAATAGAGATTAACACCTATTGATATTCAAGAAGATGCAATTCAAAAGGGGAACAAATTTGTAGTTCTAGAGGTGGAAATATATCTTTTGGCATGGGCAATTTGATGGAGATGAATGAGGATTCACTTTTTAGTCAAATTTCATCTAAATAAATGTTATTTGAAAGTACAATTAAAACCAATTGCAAAAAACTTCAGGATGAATATTTTGAAAATAAAAGTATGGTTGGAAGAGCTCAATTATTTGTTAGGTTATTCAGGAAAAAAGAAATGACTCCTATTTTGTAGTTGTTAGGTGTTGATAACAAGAAAAAATTAGGAGACAATGTAAATCAAATAATAGTTGAAAATTTTCAAGATGCATTGAACAACATTAATAACTCAAGTTGAGGACCTGGTTTAAGTGTTGCACGCAGAGCATTGATGACTACTTTATCTGGTAGGAGGTTGACATAGAGAAAAAAAGTACATGCAATTTTTTATTTACTAAATGTATCTAGAAAAACTATTCAAAGATATATCAGGAAGAGAAATATGTTAGATGAAAATATTGAAAAAAATTGAGTAAATATATGTAGGCTTCCTTGAAAAGACAAAATTTCTAAAGATGCAAAAAACCTGGCCATTGAATATTGGACTGCTCACTCTCGTATTTCTTCTAATAGAAGGGATACAATATAGATGACATATGAAGAGACTGGTATGAAAACTACACATCCAAAAAATTTTATAGATAGAACACAAAGTGAATTATTTGAAGCATTCAAGAAAGAATTTTTAGATGTGGAAATATGTGAAAGAGTTTTTGAGAGGTTGTGCCCTTGCTTTGTACACATAAATAAGGTTCACAAAACTTGTTGTCGAAATCATGTTGAGTTTCATCTATACTTGCAATCATATAAAAAGTTATGGCAGTTCTTGACTCAAATATGGTCATCCCTGTAAGTACAACACAATTTGTGAAGTCTATTTTATGTGATAAATTAGAAGATTCAGATGAGTTCAAAGTACAGTGTATAAAGAATGCATGCAATGATTGTGAAGATTTGCATAAATTTCCATTACAAATTGAGAATATTAATGTTTCAACACCAGTTTTGTGGAAAAGATTTGAATATGAGACATATAGAACAAAGATTGGAGATGAATGCAAAAAAATTGTATTGAAGGAGAGTGAATTTCCCTACCTTGAGTTTATGACCAGATTTCGTACTCTAATTTATCACATATCTAGCATTGTCATGGTGCACGATGGCAAGCTAAACAATTTCGTGATTCCAAAGATTATTTTCCATTTGGTTGTATTCTTTCAATTGTAGATTTCTCTGAGAACTATACATTTTCCCCTCAAATAGAGCTTCAAGCTCAATATTATCATTTTGATCAGGTTGCAATATTTGTGCAAGTGACCTAGAGACATGCACAATTTGATTTGGATGAGGTAGAAATTATCGATCCAAATGAACGCATTATCATCAAGGAGGTTCATTTCTATATCAGTGATGATAAGGTTCATGATAAGAGCTATGTGGCTCATTGTTTTGCAATCTATTTTGAAGATATTGTGAATCATGGGATAAAGGCTTCACAACACTGGATTTGGTCTGATGGTTGTGCAGGTATGTGTATAGATACTTCAATTTATTTTCATTATCATCTAATTATTTGTTAAATTATTAAAGGATGACATGTATGTATGCATGTACAACTTAATTTTGTAGGACAATTTAAATTTGCAAAAGCCTTTAACTGGCTAGCCATGCAACATGCTAGATGCAATGTTAAGTTTTTGTGGAACTTCTTTGAAAGTGGACATGGAAAAGGAGAGCACAATGGAGCAGGAGCATGTGTGAAGCGTGCACTTCACCAACATGAACTTGTAGGTACAAATGGTGTTCAATATATATATATATATATATATATATATATATATATATATATATATATATATATATATATATATATATATATATATATCAAATAATATAATTTTAGCTTAGATCCATTTTCTTTAAACTCATAATTTAGAAATGTATAGGTAACATGATAGAGAATTCAAAGAAAATTGTTGAATGGTGTCAAAGTCATTTTTCTCCTCAAGACACCAAATACAACAAACATTATTTTCTGAGAAGTGAAAGGTAATTTATATTTTGTTATAAAATTTTAAATTAAAATTTGATTTCATGTTCATGTCTATATTTTCATAATTGTTGATCTAAAAATGTGTAGCTTTCATTTCATATTTGTAACAGATATAGACCAATCTAATCCTTACAATTGTCAAAGAATTGTTGGTATTATAAGTTTACATCAATTGATCACTATAGGACAACACAAGCTTCTTTTGATTCAAGTAAGAGAAAAATCATGTTTTTGTGCTCACTACATTGAGGACAATCCATTGAGTCAATGTGAGAATATTGCAAATGGATATGTTTCACGATGGGATATGATGGAGTTAATCAAAATGCCTCCTTATGAAGATGATGACATTGACATAAACATTCATGGTCCTATATATTTAGCTGATTATGAGTGTGTTTTTGATTTAGTTGTTACAGGTGCATACACATACATGTTCTTTTATTTAATTTAAATTTATCGTACAAGTGATGTTTGATTTTAATAGAATCCATTTGTATAGGTGATATTTTTCCTGTAGTTGTGGATCCTGACAATGCAAAAAATGTAGATTATTATCCACTAAGATGCATGAAAGCAAAGTATAAGTTGATAGAAGAAACTGTAGATGATGATGGACATACATATCTAACTGGTTCAGTTGTTATTGAAGGAACCTATTATTAGAAAATAAAGGTCGACAAAAATAGTGTTCAATTTATTGAATACATGTGTGGCCAAAAAGTTCTACATTATAGTCACTTGGTTATAGCAACAAAGTTGCAATTCGAAACATTGCAAAAAAGAGGACATGGCAATCAGAAGTGGAGGTTGTCTATTGAAGAACATGAAATTTTTTTGGAGATAATAAAATATAGAGAGGATCCAGACTATATGTATCATGAGCTTTAGAATAAACTTCTTTTTTTAGCTCTTTTACTTTCATATTTGAACTCTATAGTTTGAACTTTCATGTTTGAACTCATGTATATTGTATATTTTTATGTATGTTAGTTAATTAATTGTATGCTTTGATTAATTATGCTTAGTTAATTAGTTAATTATGCTTTAGTTAATTATGTTAGTTAGTTAATTAATTGTATGCTTTGATGCATTACCTCCTCTTAAGACATTAGTTAGTTACTTATTTAATTATTTTTTACTTACGTGACATTAGTTAGATTACTTAATTATGTTAGTTACCTAATTATATTAGTTAGATTACCTAATTATGTTAGTTAGATTACTTAATTATGTTAGTTACCTACTTAATTAATTATCATAATTGTTAGTCCGTTAATTATGTTACTTTATTTATGCTTTTGGTAATTTTGTTAGTTAATTATGCTTTAGTTAATTATGTTACTTACTTAATTAATTGGTAATTGTTACTTAATTAATTAATTGTATGCTTTGATGCATTACCTCCCCTTAAGACCTCCCCTTAAGACATTATTTAGGTACTTATTTAATTTTTTTTTACTTACATGACATTAGTTAGATTACCTAATTATGTTAGTTAATTATGCTAGTTAGATTACTTAATTATGTTAGTTAGATTACTTAATTATATTAGTTATGTACATAATTAATTGACCTAATTGTTAGTCCGTTAATTATGTTACTTTATTTATGCTTTTGGTAATTTTGTTAGTTAATTATGCTTTAGTTAATTATGTTAATTAATTGGCAATTGTTACTTAATTAATTGTATGCTTTGATGCATTACCTCCCCTTAAGACATTAGTTAGTTACTTATTTAATTATTTTTTACTTACATGACATTAGTTAAAGATTACTTAATTATGTTAGTTACCTAATTATGTTAGTTAGATTACCTAATTATGATAGTTAATTATGTTAGTTAGATTACTTAATTATGTTAGTTACCTACTTAATTAATTGACCTAATTGTTAGTCCGTTAATTATGTTGCTTTATTTATGCTTTTGGTAATTTTGTTAGTTAATTATGCTTTAGTTAATTATGTTACTTACTTAATTAATTGGTAATTGTTACTTAATTAATTGTATGCTTTGATGCATTACCTCCCCTTAAGACATTTGTTAGTTACTTATTTAATTACTTTTTACTTACATGACATTAGTTAGATTACTTAATTGTTATAAATATCTAAAATAACATCAATACATGGCATAACACAATGTATACATAACATGTTAAATAAGTCTAAAAGATGAAATAAAATAGGAACATATAACATGTAATGTATAAAATATGTAACATGTAATGTCTGAAATATGTAATGTAATGTACAAAATATGAAATAACACAACCATATACCATGTACATATATGAAATGACTAAAATATCTACATGTATATATGAAATGTCTAAAATATGAAATAACATGTATATATGAAATGTCACATGAAATATCTAAAATAACATGGTCGCTCAACTAGGGCCATGTCCTGATCCGTGACCTGATGGCGGTGCACCTCCTCCTGATGTCTTTGTACAATAAATGAAATATGTCACAAATACATAAATGTATAATAAATTTTAAATACTTATGATTATACAACAATTAAATTTTTGAACAAACATCTCAATGTACCTGTGTATCATGATGGATAGGATCACGTGGAGTCTGTAAATCTCCATATGGTGTAGCATGCTCATCGATAACCTCTTGGAGTACACATATATAACATATATTAATCAAAATTCAAATATATGTGTAAGTTTTTAAATAAATAAAAATTAAATTTAAATATATATACCATAGCATCCTCTAATTCTCTCCCGAAAGTGCTCAAATCTGAGTCATGTAATGACATCTGCGCAGGATCAATTCGGTCGTTTGTAAGCAATGTGGTAAAAAGTTGATGACCCGAACATGATGAAGTGGCCTAAGTGACCCTAGGAGTTGTAGGTGGTGGTGCAGTTTGCTAATGAGTTGTAGGTGGTGCAGTCTATTGAGGAGCTGTAGGTGGTGATGCAGTCTACTGAGGACCTATAGGTGGTGCATTTTGCTGAGAACCTGATCCACTAGGTCTAGTAAGAAAGGTCTTGACAAATGATGGAACCTCCCTGAGCGAAACCCCACTGAGTATCTGTATGGTATAATATGCACAAAGTAGATCACTAGATAATAATGCGCTTGTATGATGTAAATGGTCCACATTTGATAAAGGTGTAACCTCCAAGAGAGATGGTATGTCTACTATATCATATGGATCACCACTAGAGGATGCATCCTCTATAGGAGGAGGAATACTAGAATGAGAACATAACATGTATCTCCCCACATGATCAAACGACATCTCTTGAACCTAAGTGGTGATACTCACAATACTAGAATAAATGTCCCTCTTCATCCTGTCATCTGGCACACTCTCTCCTCTAGTTGCCATTTCCAAACCTTTTGGTTGTTAGGGTGAACCCACAATAGTGGGTTACACTTTTTTGGAGGAACGAATTCGGCCCAAAAAGTGAATCCGGCCCAAAAATCCTTACTCACTTTCGTTAGAAACTCACACATACTTTTGATCGTAAGTACAAAACTTATGATTGAAAGTCCTTAACCAAGTCACTTTCGATCAAAAGTCTTATGTCACTTTCTATCAAAAGTAAATATAGGACTTTTGATCAAAATTCCTTAGTATATGAGTTTTGATCGAAAGTGACAAATTAGGTTTAACTTGGTGATAAATAAAATCACCGAAAGTTGACTTTCACTGTCACTTTCGGCGACAACAAAACTCATGGACCCAAGGCTTCTGAATTTGCAAACGTCATTTTTCAGGTTTTTTTCATATTTCATATTTCATATGGATTTAGTATATACGCATATATACATGTGTATATATGCATATATACATGTATACATATGTATATATGCATATATGTACATGTATATATACATGTATACATGTGTATATATGCATATATACATATGTATATGCATGTATACATGTGTATATATACATATATGCATCTATACACATATATATGCATGTATACATGCGTATATATGAATATACACATGTATATATGCATATATACATGTTTATATATGCATATATACATGTGTATATATGCATATATACATGTGTATACATGTATACATGCATACATACATGTATAGATGCATATATATATATATATATATATATATATATATATATATATATATACACACACACACACATACATACATGTATAGATGCATACACACACACACACACATACATATATGCACATGTATATGTGTATATATGCATGTATATATTATATATTGATTTTTCATTATTTGAAGTTTTTGATATATAGATAAATTAGTATATGTTGGGAGTTCCCTTTGATCTTCAACTTGTAGATTTATACTTTGATGGATAACTTTAATATAACTTTGACTCTATCACCACTCCAAAGTCTACAAGGAAGAAGGACAATTAACAAGGATCAAAAGAGATCCTCCTACACTTTGAGCCTCAATGCTCAGGCGGGTGTACCCTTGATTCACTTCTTGAAAGGAATCACTAAATGATATACAACTATATACTCTTTACTAACTGCTTTAAGATTTTATCATTTGAATGTTTGTGTGTGGTTGATGATAATGAAATACCTCCAGAGGATGGACTAGTGCCTTAACCTAGGGCAAAGAGTCATCCAATTACATACATCAGCTAAAGACCTTAACTCAAACACAATTGAATCTAGGATAAGTGCTTTGCCTATTACCCCTCTCCCTCAAACACAAGGACATTAGATTCTTACTTGGTTGTAAACTCATTGAGCCCACCCAAAAGACTTTAATCCTAACTTTGTTAGGAACTCAGAGATGACTTCACAATACTCTTTGTTTACCATATGCTAACACACTTTGTGACATTAACATATATGAGCTTAGAACCGAAACAAGAAGACATACACAAATGCAAGATTGGAACTCAATAGTATTTTCATAAACATATTCAGGATCAATATACAATCAAAACAACACAAAGATAGGAAATACCCAAAATCCAACCCCTCTATTAGTATAACACTGTCAACAACCAAGGACCAAAAGAAAATGTTTTTGGAACCCTTACAAAATCAAAATTTTTGCAATTTATACTCCCTAGTCATCTTGGAATTCTCAAAGAGAATGCAACAAGCTATAGATGACTTAGGGTTAGGGTTTCAACCATCCAACCAACTAGAAATGGTCATAAAGTTATTGCAGGGGTGGAAACGGAGGCAGCCAGGAGAAAGAAAATCTTGGAATGATCCTCAATCATGAAAAATTCTTTGTGAAGGTACTGAGAACTAGAAAAATGCTCAAAATGTCAACCCTAAAACATGCCTTAAGCACAAAACCACATAGTACAAACCCTGCAGATGATCACTCAACACCCTGGACCACACTGCAATAGCAAGCGCCACCAAACCAATCAAAATCAGCTGTTAAAACCATAAATTTTGGTACTTCCTACCGCTGGAAACCCTCTGTAAATTCAAATTTGAATTTAAGTGGTCACATTCATGGCGCTTGCAACAAATCGACAGTCAAAATTTAAACCTCGATCAAATTTAAGTTGTGGCCGTCCGATTATTCCTTTTCATGGGTTATGTTTTTACTTTATAAAAATCTGGCGAATACGCAACTAAAAGACATTTTGCCCATTCATGAGAAATTTGAGAGCACTGCTAAACTATTTAGTGATTACATGACCACTGTTCGCCAAATCGCTAAGTCTACAAGACCTCCGCTAAAACATCATGCGAACCAGCGAACAGTTGAAAAATTTGTCAAAAGCGCTACATTTTTATCCAAACCACCAAAAGACTGAGAAATTTGACCGGGCCCACACAAGAAGATCAATGGCTGTCTTATAATCTCATAGACCCCCAAGATTCTATCAGAACATACGCCATCCATCGATTAAGAATCTTACCCTGCTTGAAAGAAAACTGGCCCCACTGACACAATACAATCAGCAACACGTGGACCAATCAAAACACTCCAAATCAGCTCCATCTGACACGGGAACCATCGCCAAAGATACGTTTGAGACAAATGAGATCAATGGCTGGCATAAGATCTCATAGGTCTGACAGATTCCATGAGAACTTACACCCATCGTTGGATGGATTACGGATGTCAGGACCCTCTGACCTATTAGAAAATTAGGTCCCACTGACACATGCTAAGTTGTTTACCCATGGACCAATCACAAACTACCAATTGTACCAATGTGTCATTGGACCCACAAAGAGATAAATCCCACCTGGAAGATCGGATAGACGGCGCATCATCACATGTGTCAAAAAAAAGCCTTAAGAACATACGCCGACCATCGATGCTCTGACACATCAGGACCCCTCTGATAGACACACCAAAAACTAGGTCCCACTGATACATCCAAGAAAGATTCAAAATCAATGGTTGTCGCATGATCACAAGGGGATGGAATATTCCATGCGATCATGCAAAAACCACATGATCCTCAAGCAACTGATAACATGACCCCACCTGGGCCCGCTGATGCCACTTCATTAAATCCATCAGCCAATGAGGAACCACCAACTATGCTTAGGTGTCACCCTAGACCCACAATTTGAAATGCTGTGTCACAAAGATAAGATCAACGACCGTCGTGATTTCGCATAGGTTTGACAAACTTCATGTGCTTTAATGACAACCATCAGATTGAGATGGTGTTAGAGACTGAGCCCAAGAAATAAAGCAAGTTGAAACATAGGAAAAATTAAATGCTGAGACTTAGGCTTTCGGGAAAAATATTAGGCACAGGGGACTTAGGAAATATTAAAATTTGCCGAGGGTAGAAACTTAGGAAAAGTTTAAATGGGGCCGACCAAAAATAAAGCACATGCGAATTAGGACCCTTAAGTGACCCATGAAAAGTAACATCAAAATAGAATAAGGGCCAAGATTTTTCAAAGGGTTTTGCATGTAATGGCTAGTTTTTGAATTTTTTGCTAAGGGCTCCTAGCCAGAAACATGAAAAATGACATAGAGACTAGGTAAAAAATGCCAGGGTCATGAAATTTTTTTCATGTGCTAACATTGGCTCTACTTGGGGATGTATGCCTCCTGCAGGCATAGCAAGGACTTAGAATCACTAGTTTAAAGCAGACCATCCCACTAGAAAAATTGCAGACAATAGGGAAAAAGCAAGGCAGAACAGGCAACAGGATGAAAAACTAACAGACCAGGACAAAATAGGGTAGGGGCAAGCAGCTTATTTATAGAATCTACAATATATACAAACCTAACTACTGTTCATGGAAAATAGAATACCTCAATTGAAGTATTTCTTCAAGAATTGTCCATGAACTGACAATTCTTGAATATCACCATTTAATTCTTTGATAATGTATGAATCTTGGCCCCATTTCTCATGAATTAGATATGGCCCTAGCTAGATGGGATCAAATTTACCATGTTTCCCCTTATCCTCTAGTCTGGCATTCCAAACTAACACCAAATCACCAGGTTCAAACTTTTTGTCAACAGTCTTCTTATCATATAAATTCTTAACCTGCAACTGCAATTTGGCATTCCTTGCAACTGATTCTCTTCTAGTCTCATCCAACCTAATGAGGTCCTTAATTAACAACTACATCTCATCATCTATGTCATCATCATATAGCTGAACAAATTTATACATTTCCAATAAGTTATTCTAAGGCATTCTTGCATGAATTCTGTATACTAGGTCAAATGGTGCACAACCAATTTCCCTCTTCATAGTTACCCTATCAGCCCATAGAGCTAATGGCAGCTTTGAATTCCATGCCCTCTTATTCTTTTCAAGAATTCTCTTTAATATTTTAATCAAACTCTTATTAGTAGATTTTGCCTGACCATTTCCTTGTGGATGATAAGGTGAGGAATTAGAAATCTAAATTTCCAAACCTTTGCAAAAGTCTTTATATTCAGTAGATCTGAAGCACTTGGCATTATCACTTACTATTCTCTCAGGGCACCCAAACCTCGTAACAATATTATTCATCAGAAAATCAATTACCACCTTACTAGTTGCATTTCTTGTAGGTATAGCTTCTACCCACTTTGTAAAGTAATCAGTGGCAACTAAGATCTATGAGTGTCCTCCACTTGACTTGTTTGGTATCTCCCCTATGAAATCAATTCCCCATTGTTGGAAAGGAACCTGAACTTCTACTGGTTTTAATGGCACATTTCCTAAAAATTTAAGCTTACCAGAGAACCTTTGACAAGCATCACACCTCCTCACCAACTGTTCCACATCCTTGAAGATTGTGGGCCACCAAAATCCTGCTCTCAAGATCTTATGAGTAGTTGTTTTACCCATATAATGCCCACCACAAACTCCCTCATGCATTTCTTTCAACAATATTTCAGCCTGATTTTCATCTACACATTTCAAAAATATGCAATCCAAATTCTTCCTATACAATTTACACTTCACAATTACATACTTAATGGCCTATAATTTCAATGTCCTTTTCTGATTATCATTCATGTTATCTGGACATCTCATGTTTCTCAAGTAATAGATAATATCCTGATACCAAATACAATCATCCATATCACATGTATAATCAATTTCATAATGATTTACTTGATTTGCATCAAGATTGGATTGGGCCATCAGTTTCACCAATCCTTGTCCTCTAACCAACTTAGTAATCTAGACCTCGACATTGAATTCTTGGATCCTATTGATCCATCTGGATCTTCTTCCAAACACCTCCTACTATGAGAAAATATCCTTCACAGCTGCACTTGGCACAAAAGCAATCACAATTGCTCCCATCAAGTAACACCTAAAAGCCTTGACTGCCTTCACAAGTGCATATGATTGTTTCTCATTTATGTCATACTTCAATTTTGTAGCCTACAAAGATTTACTAAAAAATGCAATAGGCTGCTTAAAACCATCCTTATTCTTTTGTAACAAAACTGCAACAATAGTGTGAAAAGATGCAAAGGAAAAGATATGCATTGGGACATTATAATCAGCCGCCTTAAGTACTGGTGCATCTTTGATAGCCTGCTTGATATTTTTGAAAGCCTCATCAGGCTCACCCTCCCAATTGATTGTAGATCCCTTCTTCAACATCTTAGAAATAGGTCTAGTAACCTTTGCAAAATTTATCACAAACCTCCTTAAGAAATTGACCTGACCAAAGAAGGACTGAATCCCTTTAACATTCATTGGCCTCTGAATTTTATCAATGGTTGCTACCCTCTCAGGGTCAATTCTCACTCCTTGCTTCCCAACTAAGTGGCCAAGAAACTTACCTTTAATGACACCAAAAGCACATTTCCTTGGGTTTAATGAAATGCCATATTCCAAAGCCCTTATGAATATTTTCTCTAAATGAGTACAATGGTCTTCTTCCTTCTTGGAATAGGTAGTTAGATCATCTTGATATACAACAAGGAAATCATTAATAAAACATGAAAAGGCAACATCCATTGCCCTCTGAAAAGGAGCACCAACTTGTGAGACCAAAAGGCATTCTCACATAAACATATGTCCCCCAAGTTGTTGTCAAAGTTGTCTTAAACTATTCTGATTCTTTTACAATGACCTGATTATAACTAGAGAAACCATCCATCATTGACATCAATTCTGATCTAGTTACTCTCTGCAACATAGCTTCCATATTGGGCAGACAATAATTATCCTTTAATGAGCTGATGTTCAAATTCTTGAAGTCCACACAAAGCCTAATGTCACCATTCTTCCTTCTCATAGGAACAAGATTTGAAACCCAAGAAGAGTGCCTTATAGGCCTGATAATGCCAGTATCTCTCAACTTCATTAACTCTTCTTGCATCTTGGGTGCCAAAGTGGGATTAATAGGCCTTTGTTTTGTCAGAAAGGTTTAGCATCTTCTTTCAATGGAATAATATGCTGAAACAAATCTTCTCTATAAACCTTTAGGTCATCATATGACCATGCAAAAACATGCCTGAATTTTCTCAATAATTCAATCAAAGATCTCTTTACCTTTTGAGATATATCTCTACCAATGTATACTTTCTTAGGTGCCTCATGTGTTCCAAGATTTATCTCCTCTAGATCAACATGATCTTCTCTTTTGATATTCTTTTGAACTCTATCCTGGTTATCAAAGACAGTCTCCAAAACAACAAGCCCCTTGGGCACCTTGTTAGTTCTAAGCTGAATGACCTCATTGCCAAAGACAACCTCCCTTCCTTCTACTGACTCAACCAAGGCTGAACAATCAAATTCTTGACCATGATACTGATCTTCACAACTCATAAACTTCAAGATATCATTATCATCATCAAAAAATTTCCAATTTTCAATATTATCTGATATACTAGGCCTAGCCTGAATTTCAACTTTAGAGATACCAGAAAATGTAATATCATTGGGATTGATTGCAATATTGGCTAACAAGTCAGCCATCTTGTTGTTACTCCTATCCTTCCACTCAATATTGAAGGCATCAAAATGTTCAATCAAATCCCAAACTACATTCCTATATTGTTTCAACCTCTTGTTCTTGGAAGCATATATTGACTTGACTTGGGACACTACCAACTTAGAATCACCCACAACACTTAAACACTTAATACCATGCTTTTGTGCCAACCTCAATCCTAACAACAATGCCTCATATTCTGCTATATTGTTGGTACAAAAGAAATTTAGTGTGAAAGAAAATTTGTAGGCGTTTCCATCAGGAGAAATAAGTAAAATACCTGCTCCTGCACCATCTTTGCAATTTGCACCATCAAAGTACATTACCCACAAATCACCCTTCATAGAATTAGCACTTACCCCAATAGAGATAGGTGACAAAATAGTTTCATTCTCAAATAAAGGGATCTCTGCCCTAAATGCATTAATATCAGTATCCACAAAACATGTAGTTTCATTATCAATATTTCTCTCAATCATGTGGCATACTCTTGGCTCTCATTCAATCTTGACAAACTGATCACCAATCTTGAAAGTGGCATAGGATAGATCACACTATAAACTTCCACCCATGGTAGCACTCCACCTTCTAGATAGAAACATCCCATAATGGGGAGGGATATCCACCACCAAAACACTCATTGTTAACTCTTTCTCTAGATATGCTGCCAGCCTATATGGTATTGCATTGATAGTCCCAATAACTGGTACCTCCCTCTGATCCATTACACAACATCTGCCTTGCACTGTATCAACTTTAAGGCCCAACTTCTCCATGATTTTGAAAGGCATGATAGTATTAGAGGCACCACTATCAATCATACAATTTCTCAACTTCATTCCATTCACAAGAACACTTAAAAAGAATGGATCAATATTTTCAAGGCTGGCATTGACAGAACTATCCAAATATATTGGAGGAATTTGAGACATAATTCCCTGAGAAACAACACCTTTCAAAGCTTTATCTTGAGATCCATTGCATGAAACATCATTTTTATGAACATTACCTACCCATGCAATAGCTCTATCTTTGTGTTCAAGGATCCTCAACAATTCTGACAATGGAACCTTAACTATAATTTGGGATAATACAGATAACATATCAATAGGAGCAGAAGAAGGAATCTCAATCTGCACCGCCTTAATATCCTTTTGCTTATCTGACACATTAGGTGTATTGACCACCCTCATTTTTTCAATCTTAGCCATTGTTTTAACTGGCCTCTCAATCTCACTACAAATCTTTTCAATTCCAACTCCCTTAGGCTCACAATTCTTACCTTTTACATTCTTGAATTTCACCATGTGATCACCTTTTGATTTGTTCTCTTCATGTTCTCCAGAGTTGGTACTCTTTATAAATATTCTTGCAGCTTTATCATTTATATTCCTTGCCACCATGCCTCTGGTTTGCACTTGGGCAATCATTTCTACAGTAATACTATCCATCTCTTCTCTAGAAGGACTTCTCAAATTTATTGGCTCAGAAGAAGAGTTCATATTACATGTCTTCCTATTAATGTCTTCACTATCAGAAAAAACTTCTTGATGAAAAAGGGCCTGATTGTGTCTCTTTATATTTACATCTGCCTCTTCATCAAAATCAGAATCATCTTCATATCCTAGATATGAAGAAGCCATGTTGCATCCAACATTATCTTGATCTTCTTCTTGATCTATCTCCTCATTGCCACAATCTTGATTTGCAGCCATAGATTGTGCAACTACACAATGCTTTGCAGAATGAGGGGACTGGCATGCAACACACCAAGGTATGTCCTCCATGACATTTATTGAAGCCTTTTGTAGAGGGTCAAGGACACCTCTATCATTGTTTCCTCTTGTAGCAGGGACAATAGGCTTGCCATCCTTCCATTGGGTGTTGTAGGGGTAGTTTTGCAATCTATTCTACTTATTGAAATTGTTGTTGAACTGAGACCTTTCATTGGTAGGAGCACTGATGTTCCTATTTGCAGGTGCCTTCAAATCTTTCAATGCATTGAGCACCTTATCCAATTTATCTTCTTCTTTCCTCCTAGATCCAACATTCTTATCATTTTCCTTTTTGTATTTCTTATCCCCAAACAACTTAGGGTCATCTCTCTTTCCACCCAACTTTCCTGATATTTTCATGTTGTTCTCAATATTGACAACAATCCTAAAAGCATCCCTAAGAGTTCTTGGTTCTTTGTCCCTCAACAAATATCCCATCTTTCCATCAAATGCATTGAAATATGTGGTCAGATAGATATTGTCATCTAAGCGCATAACTTGGAACAACTTATGCATACCCCTCTGAAATCTCATGTTGAATTCAGTTGCAGATTCATTCTGATTTTTCCTTATGGTATTGAATTCATTCAACATGAAACTAGCATTAGGCCTATCACCATACTGCTCTTTAAAACATCTCTCAAAAGAATCCCAAGTATCAATACATTTGTCAGGAAGTCTCTTAAACCAATCTCTAGCATCCTCCATTAGAGATTGAACAAATAATTTCATGACCACATCCTCATGCTCTACCTCATAATCATTAAGCATGTCAACAAATAGCCTAAGATTCTCCTCACAACTAATAGCATTATTACTAGAAAACTTAGGTACCTTATCTCTAATATCATTTGGAAAAGAATTTTGGTAGCCAGGAATTCCATCAAAACTAATTTTCCTATAGCCTTCTAGATGCATAGGTCTTCTTTGAAAACTTGAACTAGTGTTAACCCTAGGATCAACATTAGCATTTAAATTTATTTGTGCATTTGACTGCTGCCTAGGATCAGCACCTATCCTAGCAGATGAAGAAGGAATTGAACAAGTAGCATTACTAAGTGGAATAATAGTAGTCATAGATGGCATACCTAGTTCAGTAGTAGATGGACCAAGAGCATTAGCTGATGAAGCCTTCAAGAACTAGATCTTTCTTCTTTTTTCTGCAATGGAAGCTTCAATTTTAGCCCTCTCTAATTCTCTTGCCAGGTCCTCATCTTCTTTTCTTCTTCTCTCCATTTTTATGTCCTTATTTAAATTGGGTGGTGGGACCTTAGGTATTGTCAATGGTCTACTTGTTTGATGTCCCACCATCTTTTTCTTTCCTTTCTCACCAGCGGCAACATCAGGCCTAGTGATCTCATGCCCATCTTTATCTTTAGGCAAAGGAACATAACTTTGCACTTTTCTACCCACAAGGCCCTCCTTATCAAATTCCTGATCTTGTAGTAAGCACTCTTGCTCACTCCTAAAGGCATCAAGATCACCAAAGACATCATGCTGTAAAGTTTTAGGAGCAGAAGCAAGCATCTTGTTTCTCTCCTTCATTTCATTGATCTCTCTAAGAAGAGATTGTCTTTCTATTAGAGCATTCACTTTTTCAGCTTCTCTCTCCTTTTGTAACCTCTTATGTATGGCATCTTGCTCTGCCAACTACAACCTTAATGCATTTAAATCATCAGGATCTACCATAATGTCATCAGAACCTGATGACACATCCCTATCAGAAAGATTTTGATATGGGAAATGGACTTGCCTAGGTCTCATGGGTTCTCTTTTGAAATTATCTTCATCAAGATCTAAATCAATCTCCAAACCCATCTCTCTAGCTTGTTCATCCTGACCTGCAGGCAATGAACCCTTGTCTTGAAATACAACTTCTGGGGTATCATAAAATCTATCTTTAGAGCGACCACCGTCTGATCTAGAAGCTCTGTCCTATGAACCATCCTCACTTGAGGAAACATGTGGTGCCCTAGCTCTAGTATTTATTTTTTCTCTTATGGGAGCACTAGTAGACTCACGATTCCTTCTAATCCAAATCTTTGTCTCCTGTCTAGGCAATTGCTCCAGAGTGACCTCCGAATTCTTTCTGACAAAGGACCTAGTATTCCTCCTCTTGTCCATGATTTACCATATATAGCACTGGTTCTAACCTTTTGAGTCGCCACCCACCTACATGGGAAATCTTTACTTGAAATACAACAGGAAAACAAGAGTGCACATAACAACCTTTTCTCTAGACTCTCCCCAATAGAGTCGCCATTTTGTTGGGAGTTCCCTTTGATCTTCAACTTGTAGATTTATACTTTGATGGATAACTTTAATATAACTTTGAATCTATCACCACTCCAAAGTCTACAAGGAAGAGGGCCAATTAACAAGGATCAAAAGAGATCCTCCTACACTTTGAGCCTCAATGCTCAGGCGGGTGTACCCTTGATTCAATTCTTGAAAGGAATCACTAAATGATATACAACTATATACTCTTTACTAACTGCTTTAAGATTTTATCATTTGAATGTTTGTGTGTGATTGATGACAATGAAATGCCTCCAGAGGATGGACCAGTGCCTTAACCTAGGGCAAAGAGTCATCCAATTACATACATCAGTTGAAGACCTTAACTCAAACACAATTGAATCCTGGATAAGTGCTTTTCCTACTACCCCTCTCCCTCAAACACAAGGACATCAAATTCTTACTTGGTTGTAAACTCATTGAACCCACCCAAAAGACTTTAATCCTAACTTTGTTAGGAACTCAGAGATGACTTCACAATACTCTTTGTTTACCATATGCTAACACACTTTGTGACATTAACATATATGAGCTTAGAACCGAAACAAGAAGACATACACAAATGCAAGATTGGAACTCAATAGTATTTTCATAAACATATTCAGGATCAATATACAATCAAAACAACACAAAGATAGGAAATACCCAAAATCCAACCCCTCTATCAGTATAACATTGTCAACAACCAGGGACCAAAAGAAAATGTTTTTGGAACCCTTATAAAATCAAAATTTTTGCAATTTATACTCCCTAGTCATCTTGGAATTCTCAAAGAGAATGCAACAAGCTATGAATGACTTAGGGTTAGGGTTTCAACCATCCAACCAACTAGAAACGGTCATAAAGTTATTACAGGGGTGGAAACCTAGGCAGCTAGGAGAAAGAAAATCTTGGAATGATCCTCAATCATGAAAAATTCTTTGTGAAGGTACTGAGAACTAGAAAAATGCTCAAAATGTCAACCTTGCAACACACCTTGAGCACAAAACCACACAGTACAAACCCTGCAGATGATCACTCAACACGTTGGACCACACTGCAACAACAAGCACCACCAAACCAATTGAAATCAGCTGTTAAAACCATAAATTTTGGTACTTCCTATCGCTAGAAACCCTCTGCAAATTCAAATTTGAATTTAAATAGTCACATTCATGGTGCTTGCAACAAGTCGACGGTCAAAATTTAAACCTTGATCAACTTTAAGTCATGGATGTCCGATTATTCCTTTTCGTGGGTTATGTTTTTACTTTATAAAAATTTGGCGAATACGTGACTGAAAGACCTTTCACCCATTCACGAGAACTTTGAGAGCACCGCTAAACTATTTAGCGATTACACGACCACTATTCACCAAATCGCTAAGTCTACAAGACCTCTGCTAAAACATCATGTGAACCAGCTTGTCGGAACCGCTATATTTTTATCCAAACCACCAAAAGAATGAGAAATTTGACCGGGCCCGTACAAGAAGATCAACGACCGTCTTATAATCTCATAGACCCCCAAGATTCTATCAAAACATAGGCCATCCATCGATTAAGAATCTTACCCTGCTTGAAAGAAAACCAGCCCCACTGACACAATATAGTCAGCAACACGTGGACCAATCAAAACACTTCAAATCAGCTCCATCTGACACTGGGACCACCACCAGAGATACGTTTGAGACATATGAGATCAATGGCTGGTGTAAGATCTCATAGGTCTGACAGATTTCATGAGAACTTACACCCATCATTGGATGGATTACGGATGTCAAGACCCTCTGACCTGTCAAAAAATTAGGTCCCACTGACACATGCTGAGTTGTTTACCCATGGACCAATCACAAACTGCCAATTGTACCAACATGTCATTGGACCCACAAAGAGATAAATCCCACCTGGAAGATTGGATGGATGATGCATCATCGCATGTGTCAGAAAAAAGCATTCAGAACATATGCCGACCGTCGATGCTCTGACATGTCAGGACCCCTCTGATAGGCACACCAACAACCAGGTCCGACCGATACGTCCAGGAAACATTCAAAATCAATGGTCATCGCATGATCGCAAGCGGATGGAATATTCCATGCGATCATGCGAAAACCACACGATCCTCAAGAAACTGACAAGATGACCCCACCTGGGCCCGCTAATGCCACTTCATTAAATCCATCAGCCAATGAGGAACCACCAACTGTGCTTAGGTGTCACCCTGGACCCATAATTTGAAATGCCATGTCACAAAGATAAGATCAATGACCGTCGTGATTTTGCATAGGTCTGAAAAACTTCATGCGCTTTAACAACAACCATTGGATTGAGATGGTGTCAAAGACTGAGCCCAGGAAATAAAGCAAGCTGAAACATAGGAAAAATTAAACGCTGAGACTTAGGCTTTCGGGAAAAATATTAGGCCCAAGGGACTTAGGAAATATTAAAATTTGCCGGGGGTAGAAACTTAGGAAAAGTTTAAATGGGGCTGACCAAAAATAAAGCACATGCGAATTAGGACCCTTAAGTGACCCGCAAAAAGTAACATCAAAATAGAATAAGGGCCAAGATTTTTCAAAGGGTTTTGCATGTAACGGCTAGTTTTATATACATGTATACAC
Organism: Chamaecyparis obtusa; assembly: GCA_027943335.1. Taxonomy (NCBI): domain Eukaryota; kingdom Viridiplantae; phylum Streptophyta; class Pinopsida; order Cupressales; family Cupressaceae; genus Chamaecyparis; species Chamaecyparis obtusa. Next base: position 775,253 of record BSBK01005553.1, on the reverse strand, counting down.
ATGTATATATATATATATATATATATATATATATATACATACATGTATACACATGTATATATATATATACATGTATACACATGTATATATATATATATACATGTATACACATGTATATATATATATTTTTCATTATTTGAAGTTTTTGGTACATAGATTTAGTATATACATGTGTATGTATATGTATGTACATGTGTATATATGTATATATACATGTATATATGCATGTATACATGTGTATACATGCATATATTCATGTATATATCCATGTACATACATGTGTATACATACATAGATACATGTATATGCATGTATGCACATATATACATGCATGTATATATGTATATATGCATGTATACATGTGTACATGTACATATATATGTATACATGTGTATGTACATATATGTACATGTACAAATATGTATGTATACATACATATACATGTATGTATACATGTATATATGCATGTATACATACATATATACATTTATATTTATGCATATATACATGTGTATACATACATACATACATACATACATACATACATACATACATATATATATATATATATATATATATATATATATATATATATATATATATATGTATATATGTATGTATACATGTGCATATATGTATGTATACATGCACATGTATATATATGTATAATATGTGATGTATATATATGTACATATCATATATTTTATATCTATATATATATACAAATATATAATACATGTCATACACACACACACACACACACACACACATATATATATACATATATATATATATACATATATATATATATACATATATATATATACATATATATATATATATACATATATATACATATATATACATATATATACATACATACATATATATATATATATATATATATATATATATCATACATACATGTGTACATGTGTATATATATGTGCATGTGTATGTATATATGCACGTGTACACGTGTATGTGTACATGTATATATATGCACTTGTATGTATCTGTGTACATACATATGTACAGTACACGTTTATTTACATTTAAATGTAATTTATGTAATTGATTTTACTTTCAAATAATGTAGCGAAATGTGCATACTTTAATTTTATTTTTAATTAAATTAGGAAAATGTACATATATGTAGACTTTATTTGACAGTAAATAAAATCTTTTAGGTACATACATATTCTAGATCTATCAGACATATTCTTTCACATCACACATGGCAGATGCACTGATTCCCCTTGCAGAACTATTTGCACATACTAATAGAGAGATTGAACGGTAGCAAGAATCCATAAATAATCCATCTACTCTAGTGTCTATAAGAGCACATGTCTATCCATCCTTAATAACTTGAGTAGCATTAAGGATGACATTCATGGTACCACTTCCTATGCCCCAGTTATTATAGAGACCATACTTGAGAGGAAGAGACAAGAGGTTGGCTCTGGTCTTTCTCTTAAGTAGGTACAGGCTTTAGTGCCTAAAGTGACCCTGAAAAGGGAAGTTTTCCCATCTTATGCAGATAAAAATTATGTGAATAGGTATCAGGTTACCAAGTGTGAGGATCCTGCTATATCAGCATTGATATACCCATGATTTCTAGCTACCCTTGGTCGTTATCCAAATAATGACCAGATTCCATTGTACTTTGCACAATAGATTTTTGCCAAGGTTCATTTAGGGAGGGTTCTTAATTACACTAATTTTCTAGCACATCTAGGATAGGGGAGTGATAGACTTGCTGATAGAGATTATTTTCATTGAGCTGATCGACAAAGGCCAGTACACAGGGCCATTGTTGGTCAGAGGGCACCTGCTATAGCTCCTTCATTGGGTCCTATTGTAGATGATGTTATTCATAGCACCTAGCTTTGAGTTGTGATTGATAGTGTAGGGGACATTGCAGTAGCTGCCACATCCATATCTAGTGATCAGGTTGGTTAGTACCTAATGTCTCGATGACACTCTAGATCATCAGGTGGAGCATCCTCTAGCAGGACCGCACATGACATGTATAGTGCAACAGGCATCCCTTGACTTTCTAGCTTGGAGGGACTTACATGAGAGATGACACATGTCACATTGACTAGTTTGGCTGAGGATCTATTAGATGCATATACATTTATAGAAGAAAAGCATGATATCACCATATCATAGGTTAGATCTCATGTGGGTACTGTCAGATACGCTCAGCCACATCCTTCTCACCTAAATTGTGGCCATAGTGGCAGTGCTCATGAGGATTCACCTATTGACCACTCTATTGCTGCACAGGGAGAGGCACAACATAAAGACCCTTCAGTCAGTGTAGGCATCAGTTCTCTAATGTTGGCCTTGCCGATGTTGAGTTCAGCATGACCACTACAGGTTATCTATATTTGTTAACACTTGATGATATGACTTCCATGCCATATCATTTGGTTAGTCCATTGCATTCATCATTAGAGAGGTGTGTGCAGTCTACTCATGTTGCAAATGCAAAGTTGAGCTTGGACCAGACACAACAAAATCTTGATACCTTAGTTGATAGGATTGAGGCCAGGGAATCTGAGTACTATCAGTTTCCACCACCTACATAGGTATAAATCAGATTATATACATATATTTAATGTTACAATTTAACTTAAATTTATTTTCAAAATTTCAATCAATTGATTTATATATATGTACATGCACGTATATATATGATATATATTTTTTGTCTACCAGGATATGCCTCTTATTACTCCTTCTTTGGGTACTAATCATGTACGTTGTCAGGACTCACTCGATGATGACATCAATAGTGTATAGGTGAGTTTTTAATTTATTATTTGTGTGTACACACTTTATAACATTTTTTCTTGTACAACATTTTAAATCAAACTTAAGATCTATGTACAATGTTTATATATTAATTTATATATCTCTTTCTTTGTAGGGATCTGCACATCCTTCAGAGCATGATAGTCACTTTGGGTGTGACAGCTTAGTGAGGAGTTGTCATGATGAGTCCTAGACACTTTCATATTTGATCTTGACATATTTCATATTACATATATATTCACATGTGTTTGATGAACTATATTTCATTTCTAGACTCTACAGGACCGATTGATGTGTTTGATGTTATATTTCATTTCTAGACCCTTTCGATAGAATGTTTGACACATGATTGATCCATATGTTTCATATTAACAGTACTTGATCTACACATGATTGATGTTTCATGCATGTTATATATATATATATACTTTCACTCTAGATACGTGTGCATGTGTGATGAACTTGTACATACATGTTTGATTCTTCATGAGCTCATGTGATTTCAAAATTATAAATGTAAATTTTTAATACTTTCAATAGATTACATACATGTGTTTAATTTAAATTTGATTACATAAATGAATGGTGTTTGATTTCAATAGATTACATGTACATGAATGATGTTTGATTTCAATAGATTACATACATGAATGATGTTTGAATTCAATAGATTACATACATGAATGATGTTTGATTGTACATGTTTATGAAAGTTATGAATGATGTAAATTTGACACATGTGAGCTATATAATTGAGGTCCCTAGATGTTTGATTGAATCTTACATATATTTAAATGTACATTCGATAATATTTATACACATACTTTTAATTTAATGTTACATTGTACTTCTAGCAGATTTTACATTTAAAACATTGATGCAAGAACATCTCGGGTCCTTGGAAATCCTGTGTCACCAAAAAGAGTTTGAAGTTTGTCTACGTTGCTCGGGTCCTACTTTGACTGAGTTGGTCAGTAGTTGGTCGATTTCTTTTGGTTACTAAGTGTGGTTGGTTATCTCCTGGGTGGTCGATTATTTCATTAGCATTCGATGTTGCTTGTCTGTTGCTCGGTCATCCTTGCTTATCGACGTGTTTATTTTAGTTTTTATTTAGGCTGACTTGTGCATTTATTATGGGTTATGGATTTTATTCTAGAATCCATCATTGGGAAGTGTGTGGTCCTAGATTTGATCATTACTTCTGTTGATTATGGATCTGAAGGCCGACTCAGTTCGGTAGACTCTTGTATAAATGTAGTTGTTTGGTTGTAGTTTAGGGAGACAATTTTGGGAGGTAGAAGAAAGAATATAGAAGATTAGAGATTTTGAATAGATCCTCACATGTTGGAGGACTTCTATAATTAATTGTAATATCAGGCCGTAATCGGGAAGGCCTTATAGCCTGACATGTATCAATCAATTGCAAGTAATATATGAATGATCTTACTTTTCTCCCTCTCACTGTGTTGTTGTTTGCTTCTGTGTGCATTGGGTAAGGTGGATAAGGTTAGGGTGAGCCATTTCTTGGCCCCTGTAGTCTTCCCTTGTGTTAGGTGGTATCAAAGTGAGGCAAGATCTTGATCGAGGTCTATAGAATAGGTTTGTAGGTTCCTTCTTGCAAAGCCCTAGTTGAATTATTGTGGGGTGGAATATTGCGATATGACCTATAATTGTAGAGGATTTTCAAGATGGTTCATGGGAGGTGAGATATGGATCTAGGATTGGCAGATATGTTGAGACAAATTGCTGCTAGATTAGAAGTTGTTAAAACAACCCAAAGAAGAGGCATACATCTTGAGGATGTTAGTGATGATGAAATTGAGGAAGAACAAGCAAATGCATAACCTGCATCTATGATGGATCAGGGTGAAGAAATATTTTTGAAGGCTTTGACAAGTTTGAAGTCTACACCACATTTTAATCCTCCTGAGTATGGTGGAAAACTAGATTCTGATGAATTGGTGGACTAGATCACTGAGATGGAAAAGTATTTTGAATATGAAAACATACCTGAAGACAAGAAGGTGAAAATTGCAAGCACAAAGTTGAAGAGCTATGCATCCTTATGGTGGGAACACTTGCAGCTAGATAGGAAAAGGAAAGGCAAAGATAAAATCAAGGTATGGAGTAAAATGGTCAATAAGTTGAAAGGAAAGTTCTTACCTTGTGATTATCAGATTAACTTAGTTAGGTGAATGCAAAGTTTGAAGCATAAAGATAGCTCAATAAAGGAATATACTAAGAAATTCTATAGACTAGATATTAGATCTGGACATGATGAAGATGATGTGGAAAGAATTGCTAGATACCTAAATGGTTTGAGAGTTTCCATCCAAGAGGAAATTAGTTTGGTCAAATTGGAGAACATTGAAGAGGCTTATCAATTTGCATTGAAAGCTAAGGAGAAATTGAACAAGAGACATGAGCAAAGACAAAGAGGAAGAGGTGGTAGATTCCCTAGAGGAAGAGGTAGATCCTATGGAAAAAATAGTAGATCGGAACTAGAAAAGACAAATTTGGATAAAGGAAAGACCGAGTGGAAAGGTGAAAGTTCATTTTGAGGTAGAGGTAGTAACTACCGAGGTGGTTATAGAAAAGGAAGTTTCCAAGGAACTTGTTACAATTGTGGAGAGGAAGGACATAGGTTATTTTAATGTACACAATTAAGTAAGAAGGTTGGGAACATTCAGAATACTTTGGTGCAAGAAGAGTCACTGAATCAATTTGAGAAGGAAAGTAACTTGATGGTAAGGAGAGCACTGTGGAATGAAAGCAAAAAGGAAGATCCAGTAAGGAAAATTTTGTTCAAGACCACATGTAGAGTTTCTAACAAAGTTTGGAAGGTAATCATTGACAGTGGTAGCTTGGAGAATCTAGCATTTGAGAAAATGGTCACAAAATTGCAGTTGAAAAGGCTGGAATATCCAAAACCCTATTAGATTTCATGGATCAAGGATGAGCATACACTCTTGGTAAGTGAACAATGTTATGTGAATTTGAAGATTGGAAAATACTATGATAAGGTGTTGTGTGATATCATGCCTATGGATTGTTGTCATATTTTGTTGGGTAGACCTTGGCAATATGATAGACATGCTATATATGATGGGAGATTGCATAAGTATACTATTATGGCTGATGGAAAGAAACAAATCTTGTTACCTTTGATGGAAGAATCTGTTAGTAATTTTTGCACATTTGTGAAACATTTCTTGATGGAAGGAAGAAAGTTTGTTAAGGATTTGAAAAAGAGTGATGTATGTTTTGTTGTAGTTCCTAGCAAACTGAGTAAGAAAATAGAGGATAGTATTCCTGAGGAGATTGATAAATTACTTACTGAGTATAGTGAAATCATTTCTGATAATGTACCTAATGGTTTGCCACCGAAGAGAAGCATTGATCATTGTATGGATCTAATCCCTAAAGCTAGTTTACCGAATAAGGCATCTCATTGGTTGATACCTACTGAGAATCAGGAATTGAACTGACAGATTCAAGAGTTTCTGGAGAAAGGTTTGATAAGAGAAAGTTTGAGTCCTTGTGAAGTACCTACTATATTGGCACCGAAGAAGAATGGAGAATGGAGAATGTGTACTATTTCTAGAGAAATCAACAAGATAAGAGTGAAGTATAGGTTTCCTATACCAAGAATGGATGACATAATGGACAGTTTGACTGGACCAAAGTATTTCACCAAAATTGATTTGAAAAGTGGGTATCATCAGAATAGAATCAGAGAAGGTGATGAATGGAAGACTATTTTCAAGAGAAAAGAAGGTTTGTATGAGTGGTTGGTTATGCCCTTTGGTTTAACTAATGCATCAAGTACATTTATGAGGCTGATGAATGAAGTTTTGAAGAAATTATTGGGTAAGTTTGTGATTATATATCTTGATGATATTCTAATATTCAGTAAGACCAGAGAAGAACATTTGTTGCATGCTAGACAAGTTTTGTAGAGATTGAAGGAGGAAAAGTTGTTGATAAATCTGAAAAAGTGTTCATTCATGAAAGAGATTGTGTATTTGGGATTTTTTATTTCAACTGATGGTTTGAAAATGGATCTTGAAAAGGTTGAAGCTATTTTGAATTGGCCTACACCTGTGAATGCTAGTGAGGTAAGATCATTTCATGGTTTGGCAAGTTTTTATTGAAAGTTCATAAGGAATTTCAGTGCAATTTGTAATGCTATGACTATGACTATGACTATGAGAGGAGACAAGAGAGAATTCAAGTGGACACATGGAGTTGACAAAAGTTTTGAGACTTTGAAGTAGAAGGTTGCTGAATTACCTATTTTGGCATTACCTAATTTTAGTAAAGTATTTCAAGTGGAATGTGATGCAAGTGGAAGTGCAATTGGAGCTGTGTTGAGTCAAGAAGGTAAACTTGTTGCTTTATTTAGTGAAAAGTTGAATGATGCTAGAAGAAAATATTCTGTGTATGATCAAAATTCTATGCTATTGTTCAAGCACTGAAGAAATGGACACATTATTTGATACCGAGTGAATTTGTGTTGTGTACTGACTGTAATACCCCAAAAATGGGCTATAGGTTCATTAATCTCCTATATCAACAATTCAAACAAAATCAACATCAAAGTCCTAACCTAAGACACATATGCACATTATCGAATCCTAATTAATTATCTTAAAATCTCCATCAGGGAATATTCCTAGCAATATTCTTAATTTATCCTAATTATCTTTAATTTAATAATTATTTGGCGATAAATCTCATTTATCTTAAAGTTTGATTAATTGAATATTCTGAATATTTAATTAATTAGATTTGATTCTGCCACTTAATTATTTAATTACATTTATTCCTAAGTTGTATTATTTTATTTTGATAATAAATCGAAATATCCTATGACTAATTGATTAAATTCTTATTTAATTAATTAAAGTCAATTGTCAAGTTTTAATAATATAGTTTTTGAATAAAGTTTGATTTAATAATTGATTAACCCATAAATCAATTGTTTAATTCAAAAATCAGTTAAGTTGAGATAAATCACTTTATTTATTTAATTAATGCATAATTATCTATGCACATTTGAAAGAGCAGTTAAACTTTAAATCAAAAAATCAATTCAAGTTGTTATCTTTTGGAAACTCAACATCTATTTTGAGTTGAAAGTTGATCTAAACTTCTCATTTGAGTTAAAAAGTTGTTCTTGCATATTTTGCATGATTTTGTGAGTTAATTATCTTTGATTTCTTGTTGTCTCAAAAATCAACCTGAGTTCATCAAGAGTGATTTATGTCTTTTCTCATGCACCCTCAAAGCCCTAGATTTCTATAAAATCAAGGCTTAGCTCTTCATAATTAACCACCTCAAATTTGCACAACTACTCTAGCAAATTTGCGATTGAAGGATTAAGCACTTGCAACAAGCGATTTGTGAGATTTTTCATTGTTGGTCACAACTTTGCATTCATAGTTTTCATATCATAGATTTGCATTGATCTTCATATCATTCTTAGATAAATCTGCATATCATCTCAATTTCATTTCTAGATTAGATTCATACAGTTTTCAATCTTAATTGCATACAAAATCCAAAAAAAATAGAATAATCTGCATTCATTTCATATCCATCTTTTGCATTCAAATCCTTCATTTAGGTGTTGCATTGTCACTGATCTCGGTCTGATCTGAGAATACATACTCGCATATACTAGAAGGCAGTAAATCACCTGGTTAGCTTAGTTTCAATTACTTGCAAGATTTTGATTTTTTCTAACCTCTAATGTTTTATTGAAGTGTTGTGTCTGCAGCTAGGTACAATTTTCACACACACATTTCTGGCACCCACCGTGGGGCCCTGAAATAGGTTTCCATTTCACTTATATCAATTTCTATCTATTTTCTATCATTTTATGATCAATCTTGCAATTTTATTCTCTGTCCATACAATTTTTGTGTGAGTTTTGTTAGAAACTTGTGCCAAGACCTTCTAGGTGTCATACAACTTTTGACATTTTTAAGGCTCATTTCAGTAACTGTAGATCATCGTTTGAGAGCTACATTGTCATGTGGTAAGAAACCCACTGTCAAACGAGTTTTCAGACTTTCTTCTAGGAGGTAACCTACTGTCGTATGAGTTTTGATACCAGGATTCAATTATTGTTTCATATTTTTAGGTATTTTTCACATTTTCACTAACAGCTAACCCTAACAATTGAGATCTTCTATTTTTGACTGATATTTGCTGAGTCTGATTGGAAAAGCGCAAGAAAAATTTCTAAAATAGGTAAAAATCTACTAAGCGGGTTGCAAGGAATTTAGGTATTCTTCTCAATCTGATAACACTTCAATTTGGATTAAAATGAACTCTCACGTGTCAAGCTTGTGTGACTTTTCCTACTTTCATAACACAGACTTCATTTTGGGCTATAAATTGAACATAGATTTTCTTTTCACATTTCTGTTACACATAGTAAATAGGCCCTATGAACACTATTTGTGGATGATCTTGAGAGAGTGGGCTTCTTTCACTTGTTTACTCATGCAAAGCTCTTCTTGATGAAGGATCCCCTTGTAGGTAGGGAGGATACTGAGATTTTCTTACGTTCTACTGAGTTTGTAGTCCTTGGCTTTTGATCAATACATTCTCTCTCCAAAGAGGTTGATAGACCATGAGTTGTTGACATCACAAATCTTGGTGAGATAGTTTCAATCTTAGCATGTCAGATTAATCTATCTACTTTGTTTTGGTGAAGTGAAGAGGTTAGGGGATTATGCTCTACTTCCTTTTTGGATATTACCAGAAACCCAGATCCTTGAATCTGATCTAGTCCCCTTGTGGTATCTTTTGTGAGTCACCTTTAGAGAGGGTTAACTGTAGTGGACATTCCCTTAATTGGGTCAACCATGTGGACAAAAACTCAAGTGGTAATAGCCATTTTTTCCATGGTAGCAACAACCACTATATAAATGTCCTTTTGGAAGAAATCTTCATAGGTGTGGTCTCTTGTTGGGCTGTCAGATCTCCCTAGCAGCTCCTGGTTGATTAAATTCTAAAACTATGTCAAAACCATGGTGCGCCTGGATTGGAGTTTTCCCTCTTGAGATCACAAAAGTTGTAGAGTCAAACCATTACTACAAACCCTAGTGAGGCCAAATTTTCATTTTCTAGGAATATGTGCATTGTTGAAAAACTTTTTGGAACATACACAATTAGTACTCCTAGGGATTAGCACATTCAGTCACTTGATTGTTCATGAGTAGGGTTGCTTTGTCCCCTATTCATTGTTTTCACATGTGCTTGAAATCACTTGCTTGTTGTTCTACGTTCTTTCTTATCTATTTGGTTATTGGAAATGAACAATCTCGGTACAATCTTCAAATTTGGACAGACAATTTTGTAAACAATCTAAAACTGAAAATCTAAAAATTGCAAAATCTGAAGCAAAATTCCTTTCGGGAGTCAAAAGTCATCCCATAGGGTCAAAAAGTTGTACGAGTTTTGACCATTGTCATTTTAGAACCCCTGTATTGTCGCATGCAAGCTAGTATATTATCGTACGAGCTTTGTCATAAATCACAAACAAAAAGCCAAAATCTGATATCAAATATCGTGCAAGTCTTGTAATTGTCATACGAGGTTTGTCAACTGTCCTTTCAGAGCCTACCCACTATTGTATGAGCCTACAGAAAGTCGTATGAGAATTTTTGAAAAATTGCTAAAAAGTTGTCAAAATTGTCAGAGATCCAACTTTTACAACCTACTTCCAGAATCTGTCAAACAAATCATTGTATCAGGAACAAAGAAGAAACTATTAAAAATTAAATCATTTTCCTAAAGTGGCCTCTTGAGTCTAATCTAGCCTTTTGATTTATCGATTTGAGTCTTTTTCATCTTGTGTCAAAACCTTATCAGATCATCAATCTCTAATCAATCTTCAAAACAACTAAGTGTTGCGAACTCATGTCCGCTATCTTTTGGGCATCTACCCATACTACTAGGGCACAATATCCTTCATTTATGTCCAATCTAATCTTCAATCAATCCAATCTTGACAAGGTTGCGTCATTCGATCTTCTTGAATCAAGTCATTCTTCAGTTGTCTTAATCTTGCTCTCTTGCTTCACCTAAGGTTAATGGTGGAAACTAGAGCTTCATCACGAAAACATAGAGAACAACCCAAAATATCTTCAGGGACATCTTCTATGATCGCTCAGACTATTCATCAATCCTATGACACTAAAATTTTTAGAGAAGATGCTCTTGGCAATCTATTCTTGAAAGGCGGTTGCATCACCCCTCCTGCATCAATCCATGTAGTTAATCAACCAACACCTCCTGTATCAATTCATAGAAGCTATCAGAAAACTCCACATCAATCCATCTCAGGTAACTCTCGTAATAACAACATGTCTCACGGAGGGACAAACCATGGGTCTCAAGGACCTCACTCTCAACATGGTGTGAATTAAGAACCCACACCTTTTGAAATTTCTCGATATCAAAATGATGATGAATTCAAGAAAATGATGAGGCATTTCTTGAAAGAAGATAGAGAGACATATTTCCTAGAGTTAGCTCACCAAGGAGCTAAAATTCCTCCCAACTTTAATGTTGAAGATATCATTACACATGAGGAAGAAACTCCTATTATGACTATGATGAAAAAAATGCATGCCATGCAAGTCAAACTTAACAGACTTGAAAAAGAAAAGGAACCTAAGGAGTTCTCCATGGAGGCTCTATGTCCTTTTCCTTTTGATAAAGAATTGTACATGTCACCATTCCCAAAAAGAGTGGAAATTCCCAAGTATGATAAGTATGATGGAAACTCTAACCCTCAAGATCATGTCAGGGAATTCTATACTCAATCTATGGAGTTTATGCATGAACCAACCTACTTGATGCATCTCTTTCCCCGATCTCTGGGAGGGGCAGCCATTCATTAGTTCTCTAGGATGCCTCCTACAATCAAAACCTTTGAGAAGTTAATTAAACTATTTTATCAACAATACTCCTACAATATCTAGCATTTGGTCACCATGATTGACATCTACAATCTAAAACAATATCTAGGAGAATCATTCCTGACATTTCTCAAGAGATGGAGGAACAAATTTTCTCTATATGCTAGACCCATTCTCGAAACTAAGAAAATGGAAATATTCATCAATAATCTTGTTCTAGAAATCAACTAACCTTTACAAATGAAAAATCATACATCCTTTGATAAGATGGTAGAGAATGCGATCAAAATTGAGAAAGTACTTGAGAAAAAAGGATACATCACACTTCAAAAGGACAAGTATGAATCTGGATCTAGTTTTAAGGACAAGAACAAAAATTGGAATAAGAATAAAGGCATTGTCACTAATGGTGTTGTTGATGCTCTCCATGCCCCATCCAAGGCACCCACTTTCAATCTCACTATTGGCACCCAAGCCATAAAAGCTTCTGAATAAAAAACAATAGAGTCCAAAAAAAAGTCATCTGAATATAAACCTTGGGCTTCATATCCTAAATGCAAGTTTACTCCTCTTGGAGAGTCCTTGGAATCTGCTATGAAAACTCTATTAGCAAACAACATCATCTCTTTGCTTGAGATCTGATAATTTGATCCCAAACCTAAACCAAAATGATGGAAAGAGAATGACTTCTATGACTTCCATCGCAGTAAGGGTCATAAAACCAATAACTATTTACGCTTGAAACCTACCATATAAGACAAAATTGATAATGGAGAAATCATGATTGACAATCATAAAAGAAATAATGATCATACAACATTCATGGAACCATTTCTAAAACATGGTAAACAAGATTCATCTTCTCAGCCTAATATGGGTGCTAAAGTCAATTATGCCTACTCTGGAAATAATGTTGTCATAAATATGGTTGAACCATGCCTATTTAAGCATTGCAATGTCATCACAATTATAAGAAGAGATAGAGATAATCAATCAGCTAATGCAGTTACTCGATCACAAGCTCAGGCACATCTGCAAGGACAAATCCCAGATTCATCAAATGTCCCTATGATGCCTTTCAATCTCTCCTCTGCTTCTAAAGAAAAGGATACATCTAAATCTTCAAATCCTAAAGACATGAGGCCTACATCATACATTATTGTTCAACAAATCTAGCATACCAATGCAAAAATATCCATGTTTGAGTTGCTTTGGACATCTCCAACTCATAGAGCCATTCTAGAAAAAGCTTTTCTCAGATCCAATGTTCCTGGCAACCTTGATTTAGATAGGTTCTAGACTATGGTTGGTCATCTTACGTCTCTATAGTATATTTCATTTTAAGAGGAAGATGATAAATCCTTGAGTCATATGCATAACCAACCCTTGCATATTGAAGTCTTGATCCAAAACCGTCACATCAAACATGTGTTGATAGATGGGGGCGCTGGTCTAAATATTTTTTCTTTCAGCTTAATCACACAACTAGGATTTTCAGAAATGGAAATTGATCCTAGAAAGAAGATAACTATCAAAGCATATGATGAGAAAGAGAGATCTTACAAAGGCACTATTGTCTTGCCTATCAGAACAGGTCTAGTCATCAGAGATACTACATTTCAAGTTCTTGATCTACCTTTGGCTTACAACATCCTTCTAGGGAGACCTTGGATACATGAAATGAAATCTATTCCTTCTACATACCATCAGTGTTTGAAATTTCCTTATGAAGGAGTAGAAGTAAGCATTCTAGCTGATGTATCTACAACTTGCAATGCATTGAAAGAAAGTGCGGATAAACTTGTTCCTAATAACATAGAATCTTCCATTAAGCAAATAGAAGTAGCATCCACATCCAAGATGGAAGACATTGCAAAAGAGGTCACTATCAAATAAAATGGTATGGGAGAATATACTATAGAGCCATTTTTATCTTTGACATCTATCCCTATCTCACCTAAGTCTTATGGGAAAACTCTAAAATAGTCCAAACTAGAATCTAAAGAACCTCTTGAGGCATATAAAGGAAATTTTGTTGCAAAACAAGTGTCCAAACAAGAGTTTGAAGAGGATGAATTTTTTCTTTCATGGATATATAAAGATGAACCTGAATCCTAAATTGTTAAAAAATGTGACTCTAAAATATTGAAAATCCCTTCTAAGTCATATGGCCCAGGGGACAGATTGATCGCAAAAATGGGATATATAGGAAAATGACCTCTAGGATTACAGGGTAAAGGTCTTCTATCACCTCTTGACCATCGAGGCCAAACAAACATGAATACAATAGGTATAGGATATAAGAAAAAGCCTTTCTATCTTAGCAAGAACTCCCCACATATCTTAGAATAGATTGAACCAAAGGAGGAAACAATACAACAGTCTAATAGTGATGATTCAGACACCACTGAAGACCTCATTTCTTATGAATATTTTCCTAAAGAAATAAAATACCTCCTTGAAGCATAAGCTGATCCAATCAAAAGAGTTAATGTGGTAGACACACAAGAACCTACTATGGAACAAGAGATAGTTGCACCACAAGAAGCAGTTAATCTCAAAGATAATCAAATAGATAAGGAGGAAGGTGGTAGCTATTCTGAGATAGATTCTCATGTGTGTGAATTCAAATTAGAATATGAGGGTAATCCTTCTTGGGGTATTCACCCTGACTTTACTCATGTTCTTAATTTTCCTAGAGGCATAGATGAGGAATCCAATGACTATGAATGGGGAGTCATTCCAGAGGAAGATGAACTTATTATAGAAAAATATATTGATGTTATTCACCAATATGAACCTAAACCCAACATAAGTATAGAGCAAAATAATGAACTTAAAAAGTCTGATCCACTAATGGATGAAGTGGACTCCCACAATGACATTGAGCCTATTCATGAATTGAATGTCTTAAGTTGTAATATCACCTTTGAACTTGAGCATTAGGTTAGGACTAATGATGACAGATCCATATCTGTAAACACTATCTCCCAATCCTTTCCCACTTTGACTATCCAACATCCCAAACTTCTTGACCAAGCTTCCATGAATCCAAGACAAGGTATCTATACTTTTCCAAATGACCATGTCCTTGCTTGCTACCTAAATCTAGTTGAGCCTATGAGGACTTCCATCAGCGAACCAAGCGTTAGCATGAAAAAGTCAGACATCAAGTATCTTAGTCAAAAAAATAAGAATAAAAATAAAAATAAAAGGAGTTCTAAGGGTGAAAACCACTTTGTGGCAATCTCAAAACCTACAAAAGTAAAAATAAAAGATGTATCTGAAGGGGAAAACCTCTTTGAGGTGCCTAAGGATGAGATATTTGATGTCCTTCCAAGTCATTTATAGGATAGATCTCCAATTCTAATTGAGCCCGCTCAATCTATCAACTTGGGAACAACAGAGGAACCACAGTTGATCCATGTAGCACAATCATTATTCGATGAAGAAAAGCATAAATTTACTACATTCCTAACAGAGAAAAAGATCAACTTTACATGGAAATATTCAGATATGCCAGGGTTAGATCCTAATCTTATAATGCACCATCTATCTATCACTCCAGGGGTCAAACCTGTTAAACAAAAATTGAGAAAGATGCATCCACATGTTGTACTCTTGGTTAAAGCTAAATTAGAGAAACTACTAAAGGCCAGATTCATCCTTGTTATTGACTATGCTGAATGGATCTCAAATATTATACCTATTTCTAAACCAGATAAATCAATTAGAGTGTGCACATATTTTAGAGATGTGAACAAGGCATGCCCTAAGGATGATTTTCCACTACCTAACATTGACATGATAGTGGACATGGCTATGGGTTTTGAGATGTATTCCTTAATGGATGATTTCTCTAGATATAATCAGATAAAAATTGCTCCAGAGGATCAAGAGAAAACTGCTTTCACATGTGCATGGGGTACCTTCTATTGGAATGTCATGCCATTTGGGCTAAAAATTGTTGGTGCTACATATCAGAGAGCTATGACATCTATTTTTCATGACATGATGCATCGAACTATGGAGGATTATGTTGATGATACCTTAGCAAAATCTATGATAAGAGTTGAACATCTAAAGGATTTGAGTAAGATACTAGATAGAATGGAAAAATTTAGTCTTAGAATAAATCTTAAGAAGTGTGCTTTTGGCATCACTTCTAGAAAGCTCTTAGGATACATAGTTTCAAAGAAAGGCATTGAAGTTGATCTAGCTAAAGTTAAAGCTATCATGGAGATGCAACCTCCCAAGAACATCAGTCAAATGAGAACATTACAAGGGAGAGTACAATCTATCAGACGCTTCATATCACAATTGGCTAAAATATCACAACCTTTTACAAAAACATTACATAAAGGTGTGACTTTTGCATGGAATGAGGATTGTGAAAAGAACTTTAACCATATCAAGAAATATATTTCAAATCCTCCTATCTTGATGCCTCCTATACAAGGGCAGCCATTGATCCTGTATGTCTCCACTCTAGATACATCACTGAGCGCATTGCTAGCACAACATGATGAGAATAAAAAGGAAAGAGCTATATACTATATCAGTAGAACATTGGTTGTGTATGAAAAGAACTATTCAATGATTGAGAAAGCTTGTCTAGCTATGATCTTTGCATCAAAAAAATTGAGACATTATATGTTAGCTCATACCACACATTTGGTAGCTAAGATAGATTCACTAAAGTACCTACTAAGCAAAGCTGCTCTCACGGGTAGATTAGCTAAATGGGTCATGCTCTTAAGTGAACTTAACATTAAATATTTTGAGCGAAAAGCTATTAAAGGCCAAGTTATTTCTGATCAATTGGTGGATGCACCTATGTTTGATGATACACCAATGCAAATGGAATTCCCAGATTCCTCTATCATGAATCTTTCTTCTAGGGAATGGCAATTGTTCTTTGATGGCTCCTATACATAGAAAGGATCTGGAGTAGGCATATTGTTTCTCACTCCTTAAGGAAACTCAATTCCTAAGGCATTCAGGATCAAGTTCCCTTGTACAAACAATATTGCTGAATATGAATGCCTTCTTAATGGCATGAAGATAGTGATTGAGTGGCATGTAACAGAATTACATATTCATGGGGATTCACAGCTAGTTATCCATCAAGTCAATGATGTATACCAAACAAAAGATGAAAAGCTCATTCCATACAAAAGAATGGTAGATGATCTAAAGAAGTATTTCATATCTATCACATTTGAGAAAATTCCTAGAACAGAGAACAAGGTTGTCGATGCAATGGAAACACTATCTACTTTATTACAACAACCTGAACATGAGCTACACTATGAGTTCCTGGTGGAAGCACTATCTTATCCTGCATATGATTCCCTTGAAACCTAGATGATCTACACTATTGTTGGTCATGATTCATCCTGATATAAAAATATTTTCTCCTATCTCCAAGACCAAATCATTCCCGATACCTTCAATCACCATGAGAAATGATACCTTATCCACAATGCATCCTGGTATGTCATCATTTGTAATGATCTGTAGAAATGAGGTCTAGATGGTACACTCCTTAGATGTTTAGAATAGGAAGAGTCTCAATGTGCACTAGAGGAAGTCCACAAAGGTATATATGGGTCACACTCGAATGATTTAACACTAGCTCAAAAGCTTATTAGGGTTGGGTACTATTGGCTTGAAATGGAGAAAGATGCAATCAAGTTTGCTAAGAACTGTCAAAAGTGCCAAGTATATGGTAACTTAATTCATGCTCTAGGGAAAGATATAATTCCCTTTACTACACAATGGCCTTTTCACCAATGGGCATTTGATCTTATAGGATCCATACATCCTCATTCTTCTAATGGACATACCCATATCATAACAGCTACAAACTATTTTACAAAATGGGTAGAAGCAGTCCCTTTGACTCAAGCAACTGGCAAGCAAATTTCTATGTTCAATTTGAATTACATCATATATCAGTATGGAATTCCACGCTCTATAGTCACAGATAATGGTGGAAAATTCAAAAATAGAGAGTTAGATGATCTATGTACCAAATTCAAGATTACACAACATTGGTCCTCCATCTACTATCCTCAAGGGAATGGACAAGAAGAGGCTTCAAATAAGAATATATTGAAAATATTACACCATACAGTTAATAAAATAGGAAGAGACTGGCATCTCATGATCAATCCAGCTCTCTAGGCCTAGAGAAAAAGTATTAGAATGCCCACAGGGGCTACACCATTCACTTTAGTTTATGGGTATGAAGTGGTACTACCTATTGAGGTTGAAATCCCATCACTAAGAATCAAAATGCATGGTCTAGTAACTAATGATGACTACATAGTGTCTAGGTTAAAAGAAATTGAACTACTAGATGAGTGCAGACAAGCAGCGTATGATCATCTCAGAGTATATCAGAAAAGAATGTTTAGAGGCTACAACAAGAAAGTTAGATATAGAGAATTTCAGGTTCGTGATCTAGTCTTGAGAGAGAATCCTAAAAATCAATCACATAGAGAGCGCAAGGGGAAGTTTGAACCCAACTGGCTGGGTCCCTTTGTTGTCACTGCTACTTTTGGCTTAGGATCCTATCAAATCTCAATGACTGAAGGAGAATAGCCTCGAGAACCAATCAACAATCTGCATCTGAAGAAATTCTATGCCTAAGGTATTCAGTATTAAAAAATGTCCTAAAAAAATCTTAAAAATCAGAAAAAGTCCTAAAAAAAATGAACATCTTGGTGAAAACCTAGCAATAAGCACCTTGATGATTTGTAAAAAAAATAAAAATATCAAAAGTACAAAAAAAATGGAAAAGACAAAAATACAAAAAAAGAAGAAAAAGAAAAAGTGCCTTGGTGAAAACCTGGAAATAGGCGCCTTGGTAGAAAAAATAGAATCTCTGCCAAGATGGTGAAAACTCGGCAAACGGTCACTACTCTTTCAAAAATGATCCATCTATTAGCACAATCTTGGTCTTTCCCAACTTTCAGTCTTGCTTTAGTTTGTACATATCTCCTGGCATGTTTCTGCTTTCCTTTTTTCAATAAGTCGGTCTGTACACCATTGGCAAAAGCGTCTATATCCTATCAATGTTTCAAACTTGGAGGCAATCAATATCATATCCTATGGTCTCTAGTATACTTTAGACATGTCATATCTAGTCAGAGTCCTTTGAAGCTTCATCCAAGTCTATCTATCTATCTCCTCTCCAGAAAGGATTTTGCATCTACAACAACGCAATCAAACATCAACACAAACTAAAAACAATCTATGCTTCTTCATTCTTTTATATCCTTGTATGCTTACTGATTCACATTGAGATTTTTGCATATTGTGTCCCTTTGAGCTCTTTGATGATGTCCTTTACAGGATTTAGAGAGTGATGACTCGGGGCATAATCTTTTTTTTGTCTTCTGCTTGTATGTGAACATCTAACAACTTTGGAAATTATGGATGGAAATGGTGTCTATCTGTAAGAGCCTCCATCTCGTATTGGATGGCCATGAGTACCTCGACCATTGATATCTAGAAAATTCAAGGAATTTTGATCTAACTATTGTCTTTTTGAGTGAGTTCTTTCTCCTACTGTGAAACATGATCTTGCCTAAGGAGGTGAACAATAAAGGGTCACTACAGGTAATTCACATTGGATTTAGAATGATCTCTTGACTGTTTGATGTGTTTGTAAAGAAAGGCATATTCTAGTCATCATAGCATCTATGTTCTGATGCTTATACAAATTGCTATATCAAAACGGACATGATATTAAGGTCATCCTGGCATTTGTTCCTTGGTGTTTATATCTAATCTGACATTCCAAAAATAAAATCAATATTCATATGTCCATGGTTGTCTAACCAGTGGGTGTTGTATTGATTCTTGCGCATACAAATTGATGTTCATATGTCTATGGTTTCCTAACTAGTGGGCATTGTATTGATTTATCTAGTCACCTAAAAATTCAATGATGAAAATGACCGACACATGATCAGTGAATAGGTCCTTGGTCCTAGGTTTGCATTTCATTTTTCACTTTGCATGATCTCACAAATTGCTTGAACACTTAAATGATTCTTCAAAACCAAAAATGATAAACATGACACAAGGACTGAGCATTGTATGAAGGTTCCTCCAATGAAACAACAAGTAGAATCCTTTTTCGGGATCAAAATTGAAATTTGAGATCATTTATATTGTAAACTGCTTGCATATTCGACCTTCAATCATCAAATGAATTCAAAATTCAACTTGACTAATTATCTTACATCAAACTATTGAAATTTCAACTTGGTCACCCATGGTCAACTCATAGTCAAATCTAGTCAAACTTGGTCTCCAGGACCTCCAAATGATGCATAATGCATTCTCGGATGTGCACAACCACTTCTCAAATCAATTAACATGCTTTGAAACCATTCAACACTGACTTTTGATGCAAGGCAAGGGTCAAGAGGGACCAAAGGATGACACACCCTGATGATCCAAGCCTGCTCAACACATGCGAAAGTTAAAAAACACAACAGTGAGAGAGAGAATGCCAGATCTTTCATATATTTTGATCAAATAGAATCATACATGCTAGGTTGTAAGGCCTTCCCAGTTACGGCCTGATATTACAATGAAATTCAAATTCCTCAAACATGCGAGGATCTGTTACAATTCCTCAATTCTCATGTCTACTATCTCTATCTCCATTAGCCCCTAAACTCTAACCAAACAACTACATTTATACAAGAGTCTACCAAACTGAGTCGGCCTTTAGATCCACAATCAATAGAAGGAATAATTAGATCTAGGACTACACACCTCCCAATGAAGGATTCCAGCATTAAATTCGCAACCCATAATAAATGTACAAGTTGGCCCAACAAGAACTCAAAATAAACTACTTGGCAAACAAGGATGACTGAGCAATAGACCGGCAATGCCGAGCACCAGTGAAACAACCGACCACCCAGGAGATGACCAACCATACTTGGTAACCAAAGGAAATTGACCAACTACCGACCAACTTGGTCAAAGAAGAAATCGAGCAACACAGAAAACTTCAAACATATTTTTGGTGAAATAGGATTGCCAAGTACCCAAGATGCTCCTGCATTAGATACTTGGGGTTATTTTGAAATGATTCTCAGAATCATTTAACAAGTATGCTCTGAGCCACATCCAACTCAGACTGTGAAATCCATGAACTATCTTCTATCAGTCTATTCTTCCATTTTACCAGATATTCCATATACTATTTTCCTCTTGTGCTCTTTCCAACTCTTTCTTTTAAAATCTGGTCCACTTCTTCATTCTACTTCTTAGGATACTCTATCAGTACTATCATTTCTTCATCAGATTCATGATACTCATACAAATCAAGAATATTGAAAATAGGTGATATGTCCATATCATCAGATAACTCAATCTCATAAGCATTTCCACTATCAAATTTATTCAAAATCTTGCAAGGTCCAAATTACTTCATCTTCAGCTTTCCATATGTGCCAACAGGAAATCAGGCTTTCTTCAATTGAACCATCACTTCATCACCAACATGAAAAGTCTTATGTCTTCTTGATCTATTAGCTCTATCTTTGTATTTCTGATTACTCTCTTCCAGCTTCAGTTTCACATCTTCATGCAATGTCTCCATGTATTTAGAAAATTTCACTCCTTCAACACTTCTTTTATTCTCCTCATCAATGTCTCTCAAATCAGATATACCTCTTGGTTGTGTGCCATTCACAACCTCAAATGGTTTTGTCCCAATACTTCTATTCACTAAATTATTGTATGCAAATTCTACTTGTGCTAACACAAAATCCCAACTACTCAGTGTGTCTCCAACTAAACATCTCAAAAGATTACCCAAACTTCTATTTACAACCTCTGTCTGTCCGTGAGTTTTTGGGTGAAATGTAGAACTATATTTCAACTCAGTGCCAAAATTTTTCCAAAGAGTCTTCCAAAAGTATCCAACAAATTTACTATCTCGGTCAGAGATAATACTCCTCGATAACCCATGCAATCTCACAATTTCTTTGAAGAAAAGATCTACTATATGTACTGCATCTGATGTCTTTCTACATGGTATAAAATGTGTCATCTTAGAAAATCTATCCACAACAACAAATATAGAATCATTACCTCTTACTGTCTTCGATAATCCAAGAACAAAATCCATACTGATGTCAATCCAAGGTTTCTCAGGTACATCAATTGGTACATACAAACCAATATTCTGACTTACTCCTTTTGCAACTTAACAAATTCTACAACTTTTCACAAATTTTTGAACATCTTTATACAATTGCAGCCAAAAGTACTTTTCCTTCAACAAATTCCATGTTTTTCCAAAGTCAAAATGTCCAGCCAAACCACTACTATATTTTTATTTTATCAAATTAGTTCTCATTACTCCTCTTAGTATACACAACTGAATGCCCTTGAATAACATACCTTCTTGAATAAAATATTCATCCCATTTAGTATCATGTTGATCTTGTATAGGTGCTCTGCACTTTCTCCATGGCTCAGAAAAATCAGGATCATCCTCATAAGAATCCTTCATCTCATCAAAACCAAGAACTTGAATTTTCATCTCGGTCATCAAAGATCTTCTTCTACTCAATGCATTAGCAACTCAGTTAGTGATTCCAATCTTATGCTTTATCACGAATGTATAACTCTGTAGATACTCAACCCACTTCATATGTCTCTGATTCAACTTATTTTGACTACCCAAATACTATAAAGCCTTATGATCAGTATACAACACAAATTCACTTGGTATCAAATAATGTTTCCATTTCTTTAGTGCTTGAACAATAGCATAGAACTCTTGATCATACACAAAATATTTCCTTCTAGCATCATTCAACTTTTCACTAAAGAAAGTAATAGGTTTACCTTCTTGACTCAACACAGCTCCAATTGCACTTCCACTTCCATCACATTCTACTTGAAATACTTGACTGAAATTAGGTAATTCAACAACTTTCTACTTCAGAGTCTCAAAACTTTTATCAGCTCCATGTGTCCATTTGAATACTCTTTTTTCTCATCTCATAGTCTCAGTCATAGCATTACAAATTGCACTAAAATTTCTAATGAACTTCCTGTAAAAACTTGCTAGTCCATGAAATGATCTTACCTCACTAGCATTTTTAGGTGTAGGCCAATTCAAAATAGCTTCAACCTTTTTAGGATCCATCTTCAATCCATCAGCTAAAATTACAAATCCCAAATACACAATCTCCTCTTTCATGAATGAACACTTTTTTAGATTTATCAGCAACTTTTCTTCTTTCAATCTCTGCAAAACTTGTGTAACATGAAACAAATTTTCTTCTCTGGTCTTCCTAAATATCAGAATGTCATCAAGATATACAATAAAAAACTTACCCAAGAATTTCTTCAAAACTTCATTCATCAGCCTCATAAAAGTACTCGGTGCATTAGTTAAACCAAAAGACATAACCAAACACTCATACAAACCTTCTTTTGTCTTGAAAGAAGTCTTCCATTCATCACCTTCTCTAATTTTGATCTGATGAAATCAATCTTGGTGAAATACTTTACTCCACTCAAACTGTCCATTATGTCATCTATTCTCAGTATAGGAAACCTATACTTCACTTTTATCTTGTTGATTGCTCTGGAATCAGTGCACATTCTCCATTCCCCATTCTTCTTTGGTGCTAATACAATAGATACTGCACAAGGACTCAAACTTTCTCTGATCAAACCTTTCTCCAACAATTCTTGAATCTGTCAGTTCAATTCCTGATTCTTGGTAGGTGTTAACCGATGAGTTGCTTATTCGGTAAACTAGCTCTAGGGATTAGATCCATACAATGATCAATACTCCTTTTCAGTAGAAAACCATTAGGTACATTATCAAAAATTATTTCACTATACTCGGCGAGTAACTTGTCAATCTCCTTAGGGACACTATCTTCTTTTTTCTTACTCAACTTATTAGGAATTAAAGTAAAACATACATCATTCCTTTTCAAATCTTTCACAAACTTCCTTCCTTCCATCAAGAAAACTTTCACAGATGTGCAAACATTACTAATAGGTTCTTCCATCAATGGTAACAAGATTTATTTCTTTCCATTAGCCACAATAATATACTTATGCAATCTCCCATCATATATAGCATGTCTATCATATTGCCAAGGTCTACCCAACAAAATATGACATCAATCCATAGGCATGATATCACACAACACCTTATCATAGTATTTTCCAATCTTCAAATTCACATAACATTGTTCACTTACTAGGAGTGTATGCTCATCTTTGATCCATGAAATCTAATAGGGTTTCAAATGTTCCAGTCTTTCCAACTGCAGTTTGGTACCATCTCTTCAGATGCTAGATTCTTCAAGCTACCACTATCAATGATTACCTTCCAAACTTTATTAGAAACTCTACATCTAGTCTTGAAAAAAAATTTCCTTACTAGATCTTCCTTTTTTCTTTCATTCCACAGTGCTCTTCTTACCATTAGATTACTTTCCTTCTCAGGTTCATTTAGTGGCTCTTCTTGCACCAATGCATTCTTACTACTACCAACCTTCTTAGTTACTTATGTACATTCAAATGATCTATTTCCTTCTTCTCCACAGTGATAACAAGTTCCTCAAAAACTTCCTCTGCTATAACCACCTCGGTAGCTATTGCCTCTACCTTTGGATGAAATTTCACCTTTCCTCTCAGTCTTTCCTTTGTCTAGATTTGTCTTTTCAGGTTCAGATCTACTAGTTTCACCATTAGATCTACCTCTTCCTTTAGGGAATCTACCACCTCGACCTCTCTGTCTTTGCTCATGTCTCTTGTTCAATTTCTCCTTGGCTTTCAAAGAAAATTGATAAGCCTCTTGAATGCTCTCCAACTTAACCAAGCTGATCTCCTCTTGGATGGAAACTCTCAAACCATTTAGGTATCTACCAATTCTTTCCACATCATCTTCATCATGTCTAGATCTGATATCCAATCTATAGAATTCCTTAGTATACTCTTTTACCGAGCTATCTTTCTGCTTCAAGCTTTGCATTCACCGAACTAGGTTAATCTGATAATCATAGGGTAAGAATTTTCCTTTCAATTTATTTACCATCTTATTCCATACCTTGATTTGGTCTTTTCCCTTCCTTTTCTGATCCAATTGTAGATGTTCCCACCATAGGGATGCATGAATTTTCAACTTAGTGTTTGCAATCTTCACCTTCTTTTCTTCAAGAATATTCTCATATTCAAAATGCTTTTCCTTTTCGGTGATCTAGTCCACCAATTCATCAGAATTCAATTTTCCACCATATTCAGGAGGATTGAAATGCAGTGTAGACTTCAAACTTGTCAAGGCATTCAAAAATCTTTCTTCACCTTGATCCATAATAGGTGCATGTTTTGCATTCACATGTTCTTCTTCAACTTCATCATCACTAACATCTTCAAGATGTCTACCTCTTCTTTTGGCTATCTCCACTGCTTCCAATCTAGTAGCAATCTATCTTAGCATATCTGCCAATCCTAGATCTGGATCTTGCCTCCCACGAACCATCTTGACAACCCTCTGTAATTGCAGGTTAGATTGCAATCTGATACCCCACAATAATCAACTAGGGCTTCAAGAGGAGCCAACAAACCTAGATCCATAGACCTAGATCAAGATCTCACCTCGCTTTGATACCACCTAATGCAAGGCAAGGGTCAAGAGGGGACAAAGGATGGCACACCCTGATGATCCAAGCTTGCTCAACACACACGGAAGCTAACAAACACAATAGTGAGAGAGAGAATGCCAGATCTTTTATATATTTTGATCAAATAGAATCATACATGCTGGGCTATAAGGCCTTCCTGGTTATAGCCTGATATTACAATGAAATTCAAAGTCCTCAAAGATGCGAGGATCTATTACAATTACTCAATTCTCATGTCTACTATCGCTATCTCCACTAGCTCCTAAACTCTAACCAAACAACTACATATATACAAGAGTCTACCGAACTAAGTTAGCCTTTAGATCCACAATCAATGGAAGAAATAGTTAGATCTAGGACCACACACCTCCCAATGAAGGATTCCAGCATTAAATCTATGACCCATCATAAATGTACAAGTCAGCCCAACAAGAACTCAAAATAAACTACTCGGCAAACAAGGATGATCGAGCAACAGACCAACAATGCCGAGTGCCAGTGAAACAACCAACTGCCTAGGAGATGACTGACCATACTCGGTAACCAAAGGAAATTGACCAACTACTGACCAACTTGGTCAAAGAAGAAATCGAGCAATACAGAAAACTTCAAACATATTTTTGGTGACACAGGATTGCCAAGGACCCAAGATGCTCTTGCATCAACTTTTCTTATCAGATTTCAATTTTAATCCCTAAGGGGGCATGGTATTTCACATCATTCAAGTCTATAAATCTAATTCTGTCAATCAAATCTTTCTTTCAGTAATCAAGACAACAACCACATCTAGTTGTTGATCCATCTAAAGACCTCATCACTTGGGGCATATCGCTTGGGGCATATCAGATTCATCGAAATCCATATCAATTCGATATTCTCTTAACCTTGTAAACTATATCAGCTTTTTTTAACCACTGGTTCATTAGTGTTATTTCCTTGGTTCTTCGTAACTGATGGGTTTAGGATGTGATACCACTATGATTCTTTTGGACAATCAGGTCTGGAATCGGTCACTCACTTCTTTGCAATCATAAGGTTCAAAATCAGGCGTTTTGAAACTCTTTTGTAATCACCAATTCATTGTTGCTATAGTTAACATTATCTTTGGTCATTTAGGACCTAACATCTTCAAATCTTGTAATCTATTTCTGTCTCAGAATTGGTTAATCTTTCAAATTAATCTCAAACATTTTTATCGTACACAGACTAATCTTTGAACTACTGCGCTCCACACAGTAATTCAAAGAGGGGCAAAATGTAATACCCCAAAAATGGTCTATAGGTTCATTAACCTCATATATCAACAATTCGAACGAAATTGACATCGAAGTCCTAACCTAAGGCACATCTGCACATTATCAAATCCTAATTGATTATCTTAAAATCTGCATCGGGGAATATTCCTAATTTATCCTAATTATCTTTAATTTAATAATTATTTGGCAATAAATCTCATTTATCTTAAAGTTTGATTAATTGAATATTTTGAATATTTAATTAATTATATTTAATTCTGCCACTTAATTATTTAATTACATTTAATTACATTTATTCCTAAGTTGTATTATTTTATTTTGACAATAAATCAAAATATCCTATGACTAATGACTAATTGATTAAATTTTTATTTAATTAATTAAAGTCAATTGTCAAATTTTAATAATATAGTTTTTGAATAAAGTTTGATTTAATAATTGATTAACCCATAAATCAATTGTTTAATTCAAAAATCAGTTAAGTTGAGATAAATCACTTTATTTATTTAATTAATTAATTCACAATTATCTATGTACATTTGAAAGAGTAGTTAAACTTTAAATCAAAAATTAATTCAAGTTGTTATCTTTTGGAAGCTCAACATCTATTTTGAGTTGAAAGCTGATCTAAACTTCTGATTTGAGTTAAAAAGTTGTTCTTGCATGATTTTGCATAATTTTGTGAGTTAATTATCTCTGATTTTGTATTGACTCAAAAATCAACTTGAGTTCATCAAGAGTGATTTATGGATTTTCTCATACACCCTCAAAGCCTTGGATTTTTATAAAATCAAGGCTCGGCTCTTCATAATTAACCACCTTGAATTTGCACAATTACTCTGGCAAATTTGCGATTGAAAGATTAAGCACTTGTGACAGGCGATTTGTGAGATTTTTCATTGTTGGTCATAGCTTTGCATTATTCATAGTTTTCATATCATAGCTTTGCATTGATCTTCATATCATTCTTAGATAAATCTACATATCATCTCAATTTCATTTCTAGATTAGATTCATATAGTTTTCAATCTTAATTGCATACAAAATCCAAAAAAAATAGAATAATCTGCATTCATTTCATATCCATCTTCTGCATTCAAATCCTTCATTTAAGTGTTGCATTGTCACTGATCTTAGTCTAATTTGAGAATACATACTCACATCTACTAGAAGGTAGTAAATCACCTGGTTAGCTTAATTTCAATTACTTGCAAGATTTTAATTTTTGCTAATCTCTAATGTTTTACTAAAATGTTGTGTCCGTAGCAAGGTACAATTTTCACCCACATACACACACACACTGACCATAAGGCTTTATAGTATTTGGGTAGTCAGAATAAGTTGAACTAGAGACATATGAAATGGGCTGAGTATTTGCAGAGTTATACATTTGTGATAAAGCATAAGAGTGGAGTCACTAACCGAGTTGCTGATGCATTGAGTAGAAGATCTTTGATGACCAAGATGAAAATTGAAGTTCTTGGTTTTGATGAGATGAGATATTCTTATGAGTTTGATCCTAATTTTTCTGAGCCATGGAGAAAGTGCAGAGAACCTATTCAAGATCAAATGAGTACTAAATGGGATGAATATTTTATTTAGGAAGGTATGTTATTTAAAGGTATTCAGTTGTGTATACCAAGAGGAGTAATGAGAAACCAATCTGATAAAAGAGAAACATAGTAGTGGTTTGGCTGGACATTTTGGTATTGATAAAACATGGAATTTGCTTAAGGAGAAATACTATTGGCCACAGTTATACAAAGATGTTCAGAAATTTGTGAAAAGTTGTGGAGTTTGTCAAGTTGAAAAAGGAGTAAGTCAGAATACTGGATTGTATGTACCAATTACTATTCCTGAGAAACCTTGGATTGACATCAGTATGGATTTTGTTCTTGGCTTACCAAAGATAGTAAGAGGTAATGACTCTATATTTGTTGTTGTGGATAGATTTTCTAATATGACACATTTTATACCTTGTAAAAAGACATCAGATGCAGTACATGTAGCAGATCTTTTCTTTAAGGAAATTGTTAGATTGCATGGATTACCGAGGAGTATTATCTCTGACTGAGACAGTAAATTTGTTGGATACTTTTGGAAGACTTTTTGGAAGAAATTTGGCACTGAGTTGAAATATAGTTCTACATTTCACCCACAAACCGATGGATAGACAGAAGTTGTGAACAAAAGTTTGGGTAATCTTTTGAGTTGCTTAGTTGGAGACACATCGAGTAATTGAGATTTTGTGTTGGCACAAGAAGAGTTTGGATATAATAATTCAATGAACAGGAGTACTGGGAAAACACCATTTGAGATTGTGAGTGGCATACAACCAAAAGGTATATCTGATTTGAGAGATATTGCAGATGAAAGTAAGAGAAGTGCCGAAGGAGTAAAATTTGCTGAGTATATGAAGACCTTGCATGAAGATGTGAAGCTGAAGTTGGAAGAGAATAATTAGAAATACAAAGATAGAGCTGATAGATTAAGGAGACATAAGACTTTTGATGTTGGTAATGAAGTAATGGTTCATTTGAAGAAAGGCCAATTTCCTATTGGAATGTAATGCCCCGCCAGGGAACCCAAAAGAAACTAACCTAAAACATGATACTAAGTTTGGTGAACAATTTTTTTTCTAAAGTTTACAAATAAGATATACAATCACATGAAAGCATTAACCATTAACTCACATAACACACACCATAAACATAGGTTACAAATCTAATGGGTCCCATGATGTAGTATTACTTTCTAACATAACTCATTTATTAACATCAACAAAAGATTCCATAAATTAAACACAACAATTACATCATAATGATTACATCTCATGAATAACCATGAATCCTAATAAACATACATCCACTACACATGTCGCAAGGTATGCAGTAATCACTCTAACAACTAAATTAAAATATCTAGATTAGGTATCACATGCGATACTCTAATACAAGATTTACATTAAAGAATATATACAAAGAACATCAATGAAGAAGTAACATAAGGAATCCAACTTCAAAGATACCATCAAGCATCGACACAAGGATGTCAAATCTTGAATGGTAAAGAATCACTACCACCCATCCGTGTAGAACCAAAAAGGTCTACCCCACCATGCTGAAGAGATAACATCGGACCCCAAACAGATAATCAAGTCAAATCAGGAAATACCACTGGGAAAGGAATTTTGATAGCTTACTAACTCAAGGTCAACATATATGGTGATAGGTATGACTCACTAATCCAGAGGAAACTGACCATGTAGGATAACTAGACTATGTGTAGAAAGGTGTCATCATGTATGTCTAACCCTTGAGTCTCATCTTGGTAATCTCTCTAGATCCCAGCACTCAAGTGACCATACACGGTATCAAAGACTTCTCATAAAGATGAAGCCTATGACTATGTCAAAACACACACCTCTATAGGCGGAAAGCATCATCTCATCCTCACCTCAGTTTGTACTAGCACTCAAGCATGGGAGAGGAAACTTATCTTATTAGGTTCATTTTAATATCTCTCAATGTTATATTAGGTTTTCACTTGATTACAATAACTTACAATAAGTGATCCTGGCAGCCACTTGTGGGCCTCAATGCTTATTGCAAGCCACCTCCTAACACATATCTAGGTTAACTATCCTAGGCTCATAGATCTCTCCTAGATCACTCACAGATAAAATCGATAGTCACACACCCAGAAACCAGGATTGACTACATAAACATAATCACTGAATCACATAATACAACAAGAGCCTATAAGGTCAATGGGAATATAAACAGTACACACTCATGCCAAACATAAGAAACAACATGAAAAAATAGATAATTCCCAAGCCTCTCTCTCTCCTAGGTCATCTAGTTCCCATAACACTGATAAACCCAACAAGTAGGAAAGATAGAATCATATTGATTTAAACAGCCAATTTCAGTAGTAAATAATGCATGTACAGATGAAAAGATAATTCATACATTTTCAACATTAAATAAAAGTTCAATTTGATCATAAATGCAACACATAAAACTATTCACACTTAAGCTAGATTAAATGAATGACCTAAATACAATCAATCAATCTAACCCTATTCTATTGACCAAATTGATTTAATAAAGTTTACTAACATGTTTAGTATACAAAATTCACTTAACTTATAAAAGAAGGCGATAAATAAGTATAAGCCAAAGTCCCAATAAAACCATCTACACTCTAAAACTATATTGAATAAAAATTATCAATATAAAATCTACCAATATTAATTTAAGCCCACAACGATAATTATTATCATAAATAATAATTACCAAAATAATTTTACTATAATTTAATAACAATTATTTATAAAAATTATTCTCACTAATAATAAATATCAATAAAAGTAATTATTAAACTAAAACATATTAATAAAATTAAACTTTATTAATAATTAATATAAAATAATATTCAAATATTACTTATCAATAAATAACAAATAATTAATAAAATCTATAGAAAAATGATATTAATTAAAAATTTAAAAAAATTGCGCATAATAAAAAGTGCGCAAGTGGGAGGGGTCAGTGGGGCCCACGTCCCCAATTGGCACTGCCCTCAAGCAAAGGGCGCAAGCCCAGAGCCCTGTGCATAGCACTGCTGCAACACGGGTACTGTGCGGCAATAGTGCTACACATGGTACTCTGTACCAGAGACAAAGGTGTGGGGTAGGGGACAGGTGGTCCCTACCCCACCTTAAACAAATTTTTAAATTTTTTTTTTCTAAAACCTTTTTAAAATTTTTTAAATATATATTGTTTTTCAAACTTTTTCAAAAGCACATTTTATATATTTTTTAACTTTTCAAAAAAAAACTGCCATCATAATTTTTAACAATGAATTTTATTCATTTCATTTTTTTTTTAATATTTGCATTAAAATAAAAAAAATACAAAGATATAGGACTTAAGATAATTTTTTTTTAGTATATACATACTTAACTATATTAGGAAAAGTATCTATGCATTTTAAAAAGAAAAGGCACTATTTCTGAAAATGGAAATGTACAAGCTTAATAACATATTTCCAGAAATGGAAATTTTCCACTTTACACACATTGAATTTTTTTTTTTTTTTCTTATTTTGTTTTTCTACCATTGTTTGTTTGCAAATACATTTACATAAAACTAATGTATTTTTTTTTTTGTCATAAGCAAGCAAATGATTTTACTGTGGTAATATTTTTTTTTACTGTCATTTTTTACAGAGAGGAGATTTTTTTCCTAGAATAGTAATTTTTCACCCAAATTGGATTTTTGACAACAACCCATTTATTTAATTCAGCCACACTATAGTACTAACTATATAGAGATTAATTTTTCATTTTCTATGTCTTCTAAGATGAATTTTCTCTTGAAATTTTGACAGCATAACCCTACTATGCCAAGTCTAGATAAAATAATAAAAGAAAAAATCTATGAGTTTTCTAAAACCCAGAAATACTAACAAAGCAAAATAGGTACAATAAAGCCAATGAAATAATCCAGGCACAATGAATTTATTAATATTTACACAAACAAAATTGATAGAATTTCATCAAACCCTACCTCAATTCCAATGCTAGAAATTGAATTGGAATGCCTGTACAATGTTGAAACTTCCAATTCTGTTAGATGAATACTCAGCCCTGTAGATCTGAATCAACAAAGCCAAGCCAATTCCAAATCCAAAGAAATCTTTCCCCAAAGCTCAAACACACACACAAAAAACTCAAGAACAAAAAAATGTCTCCAAAAGCTCTCTCCAAAAATCTCCAACAACCTGATTTCCTCCAAATGAATGCAAAACCCCCTATTAGGGATTCAACTCCACCATCCATGCAAACCCTAGATCACTCATAAGACATCTCCTATTCAAACTCCCTCTCTTAATGTTGAAAGAAAATACTAATTATTAATTAAAAATACATATTTTTATGCACCACTCATCTTAGTCTCCAAAAGACAAATTGACTCCTTTTTGAAAAATGACATATTCAAACTTAATAAAACACACGCTAATATTAAAATCCATTATTAAATAATTTAATATTCCAACATCATTAAATCATGCAATCTATTAATTTAATATCTAATGGAAAATATTAAATTATATTTTCACACAATTAATTAATTAAAACCAAATATCCTAATATTTGATTTTTAATTAATTAATAATCATACAATAACATAGGAAATAAATTTAATATTATTTTTTAGTTATAATATTAGATTCCATAACTATGGAAATTCACATATTCAAACTGCAATAAAACAGGATCATCAAATAAACATACAAACTCAAAATAGGGAACAATGAACTTTGTGACCTTGACAAATCCAGGTAGGTTAGTCAACAGATACTTATCTAACAATTAGGATAAATGGGCTTATATTTAAGGTTTTTGGGTCCATCTGTTACCTCCCCTCTTTACCATTGAGATGAGTATATTTTTGGGCATGCTCACTCCTACCAATTTAGGGAAGACAATGCCCTGTACCTGCAAACCTATCATCACAAATCAAAGCATGTACATACAAAAAATAACAAACAATGATAGTGTATAGTCAGTCATGTGGATCTCGACAAGGCAAGTAACTACACCTCCACCCTCTACCATACAGACACATAAAATAGATACATACAAATGAACACCATACACATGCTAGTATGGGGTAGCTACATCATAATCCAACTGAAACAAGAAACATCGCATCATGATAATATCAATATCTAAACATGACATCACATGACATAATCAAAACATAATCCAGATCATCAATAGTCACTGACATAATAAAATCTACACACAACATTGTGGCCTAAAAGATTATGGCATTTGAAAAACTGAAAGCAAAATATGGAGGTACTACATCCACCTCCCTTATATCAGGTTTAGTCCTGGAAGCCTGCAAACAAGTAGGGATAAGATTTTTGAAATCTAGCTGCATCCTCCCAAGTAGCTGCTGTCTCATCATTTGGATCCCATTGGACCCTTACTTGGTCGATGGTTCGATCCCTAAGGATCAAATCTCGATGCTGTAGGATACGTATGAGCTCCAAAGCCAACTACCTATCCTCCACCTGCAAAGCATTCCAATCAAGTACATGTGTAACATCAGGAATATATCATCTAAGTACTAAAACATGGAATACATCATGCATGCACGATAAGCTGGGTGGCAAAGCAAGATGGTAAGCAACTAGACCTATCCTCTCTAAGATCTCAGAAGGACCAAAAAATCAAGGCACCAACTTCGAACCCTTTCCATATCGGATCGGACTCTTCTGTAGACACACTCTCAAGAATACTCTGTCCCCAACTACAAACTGCCTATCAATTCGGTGAGCATCTACATACTTCTTCTATCTATCCTGTGCAGTAACCAAATGCTCTTGAATATGAATCACCTACTACTCCATGTCACGAAGCATATCTGGACCAATAAGA
The DNA here is from genome assembly GCA_027943335.1 of Chamaecyparis obtusa. NCBI lineage: Eukaryota > Viridiplantae > Streptophyta > Pinopsida > Cupressales > Cupressaceae > Chamaecyparis > Chamaecyparis obtusa. The sequence goes on along the minus strand of BSBK01005553.1, from coordinate 741,079 downwards.
ATATGATCCTCCAATCTGTCCTAGCTCAATGGTGCACAATAAGGACGTCCATACAAATCATGGAATGGTGACATGCCAATGGAACTATGATAACCATTATTATAAGAAAACTCCACTAGATAAAGATAATCCTCCCAATGAGTCTTTCTATCCATGACATACATCCTCAACATATCCTCCAGCACCTGATTAACTCATTTTGTTTGTCCATCAGTCTTCGGGTGATATGCTAAACTAAAGTTCAATTGAGCACCCAGATCATGCTACAGTGAAGTCCAAAATGCAGATGTAAAAATAGGATCTTGATCAGAGATAATCTTACGTGGAACTCCATGAAGTCTCACTATATCCTGCATGAAGACCCTGGCCACAGAAGTCACTGTATAAGAAGATCTCATGGGAGAAAAGTGTGCCACCTTAGACAACTAATCAATAGTCACCATGATAGCATCATGTCTACAAGGAGTCATAGGCAATCCTACAATGAAGTCCATAGAAATAATATCCCACTTCCAAGATGGAATGAGATTAGGCTGTAAAAGCCCTGCTAGATGCTAATGATCTGCCTTGACCCTCTGACACTCTAGACATCTATCCACATAATCCACAATGTCACATTTCATGCCAGGCCAATAATAAAGTTGTCGTAAGTCCGCATGCATCTTCTTGACACCTGGATGTGCCGAATAAGGTGCATGATGAGCCTCTGATAAAACCAATGAATGCAAATCATCCAATGGTGGTACATATATCTGGCCCTTGTGTCTTATAAGTCCATCTGACTCCAAGACAAATCTTGAGAACCTACCTTCCAAAGGTCTACCTAAATCAATCACTAAACTCACTTCCTGATACAAAGTATCCCTGGGAAGTGTCTGAAGAATCCTACTCCTCAAATCCACACTAAGAGTCATAACTGAAGCAATCTTCCTCTTGTGACTCAAAGCATCTGCTACCACATTCTCTTTACCCTGGATGTATTTGATCTCAAAATCATACTCACACAAGAATTCCATCCACCTTCTCTATCTAGCATTCAGATTAGGTTGGTTAAATATGTACTAGAGACTACGGTGATCACTATGTAGCTCAAAATGGTGTCCCAACAAGAAGTGTCTCCATCTGACTAAAGCATGAACTACCACTTCCAACTCAAGATCATGTGTAGGATAATTCAATTCATGATCCTTGAGTTTTTGAGAATCATATGCAATCACTCATCCTTCCTGCATGAGGATTGCTCCAATTCCCTCTAATGATGCATCATTGCAAACAACAAAATCTTTGGCTGGATCGGGCACTACTAGAATAGGGGCACTAGTTAAACACCCCTTAAGCTTCTGGAAAGCTTCCTTGCACTTCTCTATCCAAATGAACTTCTTCCCTTTCCTCTGCAATGAGGTGATAGGATGTGCAACCTTGGAGAAGTCCTTGACAAATCTATAGTAAAATCCAGCCAAACCCATGAAACTATGGACTTCAGACACATTAGTGGGTGCTAGCCACTCCACAATTGCCTGAATCTTTGAAGGATCTATTGAGATACCTTCTCCTGAAATCATGTGACCAAGATATTGAATCTCTGTCTGAAAGAAATCACACTTCTTTGCATTAGCATAGAGTTGATTTTCCCTCAAACACTGCAAAACCTGTCTAAGATGTTCCTCATGTTCTTCTATGGATCTAGAGTATATCAATATGTCATCCAAGAAGAACAAAACAAACTAATCCAAGTACTCATGAAACACTCCATTCATTAAGCACATGAAAACTGATGGAGCGTTCATCAAGCCAAAGGGTACTACTATGAACTCATAATGCCCATATCGTGTACGGAATGTAGTCTTATGAATATCTGCATCATGAATCCGCAGCTGATGATACCCTAACTTTAGATAAATTTTAGAGAACACCTTATCTCCCTTAATCTGATCAAATAGATCATCTATGCGTGGCAAAGGATATCTATTTTTGATCGTTACCTTGTTCAATTGTCTGTAGTCAATACATAAGCATAAAGATCCATCCTTCTTAACGAAGAGGACTAGTGCTCCCCATGGAGAAACACTAGGTCTAATGCTCCCATTTGCCAATAACTCTTCCAATTGAATCTTAAGCTCACTCAACTCATGAGTACTCATCCGATATGGAGCTCTAGAGATAGTCTCAACTCCTGGAACAAGCTCGATCTAAAAATCAATGTTATGCTTAGGTGGCATACCTAGAATCTCTTTTGGAAAGACATCAAGAAATTCCTACAATACAAGATGATCTAGGGTCTTGTCTTCACTCTCCTCCTCATCAATCTCATTCAGAGTCACCACAAACATCTGGCAACTCTTTTGCATACAACACTTAAGTTGCATAGCTGAAATCATTCAAAGAGAAATAGAATGTGGGATACCCACTATTTGGCACTCCTTGCCCTCATCATCCTTGCAATGATGGTCTTCTTCCTATAATCGATGCTAGCTCCATGAGCTCCTAGCCAATCCATACCCAAAATGACCCCATATGATCCCAAAGGAATCACATGTAGATCAACTGTGGTAGTGAATTTGCCCAAATTCAGCTCACACTTAGGAACCAAAGATCTTGCTACAACCTTAGCTCTTGAGGCTAATTCCACTTGCCAAAAACTATCTTGCTTTGCAGACACTAGCCCACAATGCTCAACTAAATGTGAAGATATGAAAGAATTAGTAGCACCAGAGTCATATAAAGAAGAGATGGGTATGCCTTGAATAGTACCTGTAGTCTCTACTACTATGCCTTGATGATCTACCTACCACTGATCCAATGCTGTAAACACTCTATGACCTCATCCTACATCACCCACTGTGGGCTCAAAAGCTGCTGATCTCTATGAAGAAAACTAAGGTGGGCATTGTGCACAATTCACAGCAATGTGTCCAAACTACTCACAAATGAAACAACCTGTGCTCCTAAAATTTCCTTTCCCATCGGAAGGCACACTAGACTACTAGAAGCTACCTCTGCTAAGGCTCTACTAAGCACTCTGAGCTAGCTAAGTAGTTTGATTGTGCTTAAAGTTCTTTCCATTGTAGAAGTTCCTAGAACAAGAACCACCACTTTGAGTAGGAGGTGGAGGTGACTTAACCTGCTGCTAGTTTTGGTTACCTCTATAAAAGTTCAAAGGCTTCTTGAAGTTCCCACCACCATGAGATTGATTCCCTCTATAACCTGAACCTGAGGGTCCACTTGCTGAAACACCTAAATACTGACCATGGTCTGAGGCTATGTTAGCCTTTGTGAGTGTAGCCTTCACAACCGCTTCCCTGAGGGTCTTAGGCTCAAAGAGTAAGACCTCTCCAATAATGTGGGCATTCAGCCCCCTGAAAAAGTGTTGTACTAGTAAAGCTGTATCATGTCCAAATCTGGCATATTGTTTGAGCTTAAAGAATTTGAACTCATAGTCACTCACTTTCATAGTCATCTATCTCAAATTATGAAACTCATCGGCCCTCTATTTCCTCCACTAATCAGATAAGAAACATTCTCAGAAATGCTCCAAGAATAACTCCCATGTGACTGTGTCCATCTAAAGACCCAGCTTCTCCTCCTCAATCCTCTACCATACAGCTGCAAAATCTGTGAGTTGTGTCACAACATATCTAGCTCTAGTATTGCCACTAAATGGGTGCATGGCAAAACTTCACTCCAAAGCTATCAACCATGTCTCGGCCTCAAGTCCTATACTCTTCCCATCAAAGGGAATAGGTCATCCCCTCATAAGATCCCTCATATGGTTTGCTACCACCACTGAAGGATCCACAGTAAATTTCCTCTTTAGAGGACTCCTAAATCTTTCCCTCTCTCTCTCTCTCTCTCTCTCCTTCATTCCTCTGGGAATGATGTGAACCATCCTGATATACTCTATCCTAATCAAGGCCAAGATGAGCAAGGATTTCCAGAAGGAGCTATCTAGTATCGAGTCCATCGGACTCTCCCTAATGCTCATCTCCCTGTTCATCTCTTGACTGCTGGTAGTTATTGACTTGCTCAACACTAGTGGAGGGGCTAGGTTTCCTTCCCCTTCCATGTCTTCTAGACCTACCTCTACCTCAGCCTCTGGCTGCTCTAGTTTCAGGCATGATTCCTACAACATAAAGAAACAAGAAAAATCTCACAACATAGATCAAAACATAAACCAAGACAAGATGATCACAAAGTAATAGTCTAAAATAAATTTTTTATATGTCTAAGTTTTGTTTTCAAGTTTAATCTACACACATAAATCCTAATGAGTGTACATACCCAGAGTTCCCAGTGTAGAAACTTGGCTCTGATACCAAATGTAACGCCCCACCAGGGAACCCAAAAGAAACTAACCTAAAACATGATACTAAGTTTGGTGAACAATTTTTTTTAAAAAAGTTTACAAATAAGATATACAATACATGAAAGCATTAACCATTAACTCACATAACACACATCATAAACACAAGTTACAAATCTAACGGGTCCCATGACGTAGTATTACTTTCTAACATAACTCATTTATTAACATCAACAAAATATTCCATAAATTAAACACAACAATTACATCTCATGAATAACCATGAATCCTAATAAACATACATCCACTGCACATGTCGCAGGGTATGCAATAATCACTCTAACAACTAAATTACAATATCCAGATTAGGTATCACATGCGGTACTCTAATACAAGATTTACATTAAAGAATATATACAAAGAACATCAATGAAGAAGTAACATAAGGAATCCAACTGCAAAGACACCATCAAGCATCAGCACAAGGATGTTGAATCTCGAATGGTAAAGAATCACTACCACCCATCCGTGTAGAACCACAAAGGTCTACCCCACCGTGCTAAGGAGATAACATCAGACCCCAAATGGATAATCAAGTCAAATCAGGAAATACCTCTAGGAAAGGAATCCTGATAGCTTACTAACTCAAGGTCAACATATATGGTGATAGGTATGACTCACTAATCCAGAGGCAACCAACCATGTAGGATAACTAGACTATGTGTAGGAAGGTGTCAGCATGTACGTCTAACCCTTGAGTCTTGTCCTGGTAATCTCTCTGGATCCTGGCACTCAAGTGACCATACACGATATTAAAGACTTCTCGTAAAGATGAAGCCTATGATTATGATAGAACACACACCTCTATAGGTGGCAAGCATCATCTCATCCTCACCTCAGTCTGTACTAGCACTCGAGCATGGGAGAGGAAACTTATCTTATTAGGTTCATTTTAATATCTCTCAATGTTATATTAGGTTTTCACTTGATTACAATAACTTACAACAAGTGATCCTGGCAGCCACTTGTGGGCCCTGACGCTTATTGCAAGCCACCTCCTAGCACATATCTAGGTAAACTACCCTAGGCTCATAGATCTCTCCTAGATCACTCACAAATAAAACCGATAGTCACACACCCATAATCATCACAGAAACTAGGATTGACTACATAAACATAATCACTGAATCACATAATACAACAAGAGCCTATAAGGTCAACGGGAATATAATCAGTACACACTCACACCAAACATAAGAAACAAGATGAACAAATAGATAATTCCCAAGCCTCTGTCTCTCCTAGGTCATCTAGTTCCCATAACACTGATAAACCCAACAAGTAGGAAAGATAGAATCAGATTGAATTAAACAACCAATTTCAGTAGTAAATAATGCATGTACAGATGAAAAGATATTTCATACATTTTCAACATTAAATAAAAGTTCAATTTGATCATAAATGCAACACATAAAACTATTCACACTTAAGCTAGATTAAATGAATGACCTAAATACAATCAATCAATCTAACCCTAGTCTATTGACCAAATTGATTTAATAAAGTTTACTAACATGTTTAGTATACAAAATTCACTAAACTTATAAAAGAAGGCGATAAATAAGTATAAGCCAAAGTCCCAATAAAACCATCTACACTCCAAAACTATATTGAATACAAATTATCAATATAAAATCTACCAATATTAATTTAAGCCCACAACGATAATTATTATCATAAATAATAATTACCAAAATAATTTTACTATAATTTAATAATAACTATTTATAAAAATTATTCTCACTAATAATAAATATCAAAAAAAGTAATTATTAAACTAAAACATATTAATAAAATTAAACTTTATTAATAATTAATATAAAATAATATTCAAATATTACTTATCAATAAATAACAAACAATTAATAAAATCTAAAGAAAAATGATAATAATTAAAAATTAAAAAAAACTACGCATAATAAAAAGTGCGTAAATGGGGGGGGTCAGTGGGGCCCACGTCCCCACTTGGCACTGCCCTCAAGCAAAGGGCGCAAGCCTAGAGCCCCATGCCCAACACTGCTGCAACACAGGTACCGTGCGGTAGCAGTGTTGTGTATGGTACACTGTACCAGAGACAGAGAGGTGTGGGGTAGGGGACAGGTGGTCCCCGCTCCATCTTAAACAAATTTTTTTAAATTTTTTTTTTAAAACCTTTTTTTTATTTTTAAATATATATTGTTTTTCAAACTTTTTCAAAAGCCCATTTTATATATTTTTTAACTTTTCAAAAAAAAAATGCCATCATCATTTTTAACAATGAATTTTATTCATTTCATTTTTATTTTTTTATTTGCATTAAAATAAAAAAAATACAAAGATATAGGACTTAAGCTAATTTTTTTTTAGTATATACATACTTAACTATATTAGGAAAAGTATCTATCCATTTTAAAAAGAAAAGGCACTGTTTCTGAAAATGGAAATGTACAGGCCTGATAGCATATTTCCAGAAATGGAAATTTTCCACTTTACACACACATGGAATTTTTTTTTCTTTTTTCTTATTTTGTTTTTCTACCATTGTTTGTTTGTAAATACATTTACATAAAACTAATGTATTTTTTTTTGTCATAAGCAAGCAAATGATTTTATTGTGGTAATATTTTTTTTTACTGTCATTTTTGACAGAGAGGAGATTTTTTTCCCAGAATGGTAATTTTTCACCCAAATTGGATTTTTGACAACCCATTTATTTAATTCAGCCACACTATAGTACTAGCTATATAGAGATTAATTTTTTATTTTCTATGTGTTCTAGGATGAATTTTCTCCCGAAATTTTGACAACATAACCCTACTATGCCAAGTCTAGATAAAATAATAAAAGAACAAATCTATGAGTTTTCTAAAACCCAAAAATACTAACAAAGAAAAATAGATACAATAAAGCCAATGAAATAATCCAGGCATAATGAATTTATTAAAATTTACACAAACAAAATTGAATAGAATTTCATCAAACCCTACCTCAATTCCAATGCTAGAAACTAAATTGGAATGCCTATAGAATGTTGAAACTTCCAATTCTGTTAGATGAATACTCAACCCTGCAAATCTGAATCAACAATGCAAGCCAAGCCAATTCCAAATCTAAAGGAATCTTTCCCCAAAGTTCAAACACATACACAAAAAACTCAAGAACAAGAAAAAGTCTCCAAAAGCTCTCTCCAAAAATCTCCAACAACCTGATTTCCTCCAAATGAATGCAAAATCCCCCTATTATGGATTCAACTCCACCATTCATGCAAACCCTAGATGACTCATAGGACATCTCCTATTCAAACTCCCTCTCCTAATGTTGAAAGAAAATACTAATTATTAATTAAAAATACATATTTTTATGCACAACTCATCTTAGTCTCCAAAAGACAAATCAACTCCTTTTTGAAAAATGACATATTCAAACTTAATAAAACACATGCTAATATTAAAATCCATTATTAAATAGTTTAATATTTCAACATCATTAAATCATGCAATCTATTAATTTAATATCTAATGGACAATATTAAATATATTTTCATGCAATTAATTAATTAAAACTAAATATCCTAATATTTGATTTTTAATTAATTAATAATCATACAATAACATAGGAAATAAATTTAATATTATTTTCTAGTTATAATATTAGATTCCATAACCATGGAAAAGCACATATTCAAACTGTAATAAAATAGGATCATCAAATAAACATACAAACTCAAAATAGAGAACAAAATGAACTTTGTCACCTTGACAAATCTGGGTAGGATAGTCAACAGATACTTATCCAACAATTAGGATAAATGGGCTTAGATTTAGGGTTTTTGGGTCCATCTGTTACCTCCCCTCTTTACCATTGAGATGAGCATATTTTTGGGCATGCTCACTCCTGCCAATTCAGGAAAGATGATGCCCTGTACCTGTAAACTTGTCATCACAAATCAAAGCATGTACATACAACAAATAAAAAATAATGATAGGGTACAATTGGTCGTGTGGATCTCGACAAGGCAAGTAACTATGCCTCCGCCCTCTACCATACAGACACATAAAACATATACATACAAATGAACACCATACACATGCTAGTATGGGGTAAGTACATCATAATCCAACTGAAACAAGAAACATTGCATCATGATAATATCAATATCTAAACATGACATCACATGACATAATCAAAACATAATCCAAATCATCAATAGTCACTGACATAATAAAATCTGCACACAACAATGTGGCCTAAAAGAGTATGGCATCTAAAAAACTGAAAGCAAAATATGGAGGTACTACATGGAACATATGGAAAGCTGAAGATGAAGAAGTTTGGACCTTGCAAGATTTTAAGAAAATTTGATAGTGGAAATGCATATGAGATTGAGTTACCTGATGACATGGATATATCACATATTTTTAACATTAATAATTTATATGAGTATCATGAACCTGATGAAGCAATGACAGTACCGACAGAGTATCCTAAGAAGTAGAATGAAGAAGTTGAGCAGATTTTGAAGCAAAGAATTGGCAAAAGTACAAGAGGAAAACAATATATGAAATATCTAGTAAAATGGAAGAATAGACCGATGGAAGACAGTTCATGGATTTTACAATCTGAGTTGGATGCATCTTGGATCATACCTACCAAATGATTTAGAGAATCATTTCAAAATAACCCTAGGTGTCTGATGCAGGAGCATCTCGGGTCCTTGGCAATCCTGTGTCATCGAAAAGAGTTTAAATTTTGTCTACGTTGCTCGGTTCCTACTTTTCCCAAGTTGGTTAGTATTTGGTTGGTTTCCTTTGGTTACCGAGTGTGGTCGGTTATCTCCAGGGTGGTTGGTTGTTTCACTAGTGCTCGGTCATCCTTTCTTACTGACGGGTTTATTTTGGTTTCTGTTTAGGCCGACTTGTGCATTTATTATGGGTCACAAATTTTATGTTGGAATCCATCATTGGGAAGCATTTGGTCCTAGATCTAACCATTACAAACCATTGATTATGGATCTGAAGGCCGACTCAGTTCGGTAGACTCTTGTATAAATGTAGTTGTTTGGTTGTAGTTTAGTGAGACAGTTTTGGGAGGTAGAAGAAAGAATATAGAAGATTAGAGATTTTGAACAAATCCTCACATGTTGGAGGACTTCTGTAATTCATTGTAATATTAGGCCATAACTAGGAAGGCCTTATAGCCTAACATGTATCAATCAATTGCAAGTAATATATGAATGACCTTTCTTTTCTCCCTCTCATTGTGTTGTTGTTTGCTTTTGCATGCATTAAGCAAGGTGGATCAGGTTAGGGTGAGCCATTTCTTGGCCCCTACTATCTTCCCTTGCATCAAATATACACGTCCTAATGTAGCACACACAAACTCAATACTTAAACACATTCATATTCCAAAGTTAGAGTACTTCATATTCAGGCAGATACTTAATATATCATAACCACTTGTAAGACATTTTTTAGATCTATATTCTTAATTTTTAATTTAATTCAAGCTCCATTCACTATGGGCACTAGTAGGAAAGAATGGAGCTAAGAAAACCTCTGGTCTTGCCCGTGAAAAATTTAGTTCAAATCATATTTCATGTGTGATTTAGTCCACATCAAGTAGTTCATCTCTCTCTCGAATAACATTTAATATTCTATCATGGTTGTCAGTATCAAGTCTGCACTTATGAATGCCACGTCCCGTCACAGAAACAAGAGATAGGACAATGGAAATTACAAGATGACTATACTAATAAACCTTATTGTTAGGTTGATAATCAACAAAATGAATCCCATGTTTAAGTATTTTGATTTGCTTCAAATATGTTCCTTGCACGACAACTAAACCTATACAGACAAGTTCAACAATGTTAAATATATATATAGATGTGAAATTAACCATATAAATACATGTATAAGAAAATTGGAAGTTGGAAGGTCTTCCTCAAGTTTAATACAGGTTGTGAAACTTAAATACAGTACTAGAACCTATGGGAAACATAATTCCATCTCTTGTTTCATACTGTGTTAGCTTCATCCTCTCCTTGCAACAACATAATAAATAGTAACTAACACCTACCACATTTTTAGGCTCTGCTACTACTACAAAAAACATGTCCTGCATTTAAAGTGAACTTTTAATTTTAGGAACTTGTAAATATAAATTAAACAAACTTTATTTATGAATCCTTTTTAAACATGTACATAAACACACACATACCAATTTTGATCAAACTTGAAATATGGTCATAATCTGTAGAAATCAATGGAATGTCATCAAAACTTTCATCCTGAACATCATTTGTGTTTGTAACATCTAGTGGAGCCAAATTCCATTCACTTACATATCCACATTTTTGGTTGATACATTCGTCATAGTTTTCAGAAATGCAGTCATAACAAAAGCATGAGTAATCTCTAGTATACAATGACCACACATTATTATGCGTACTCATAACTGAATACAGGAATCTTGTTTTGTCTACTCTCTTGCATCTATGGATTGATCTTCTCTTAACACCTAAACAATAAAGAGGTCACATGTAAAAATTAAAGACATATATAAGTTAACTCAAACAATGATCAATAAATTTAAAATTAATACCTGTTATCTCTTAGAATACTCAGAAGGGTATGACTCGATCTGATCATGATGATGTGTTATCATAATTTGGTACCACAAAATGCATCTTGTACCACTCAACTACATCATGAGCATTATTTATATGATATCCCTGATAGTCCAGTTGATACTTTCTTAAAGCACATTTGATACAAGCTCCTACACCATCATGCTTTCCCTTTCCATGTCCACTCTCAAAGAAACTCCAAATATGTGGTATCTTTTGGTATCAATGATATCTACATAGTGCATAAAATGGCCTTGCTAATTTAAATTGTGCTACACATCCATCTGACCAAACAAAATGCTTTTCAATTTTTATGCCTTTGTTTTCCAAATATCCAAAAAATGTCTTAAAGAAATGCTCGACAAAATGTATGCCATGCTCTTTATCACCACTAATGTAAAAGTGATATTCTTTCTTTATGACTCGTGCTTGATATGTACTTTCAACACCATCCAAATCTAATTATGCATGTCGATAAGACACATGTACCATGATAGTCACCTCCTCTGTATAGTAGTATTCTACTTGAAGTTGTTTTTGAGAAACAAAGGAGTAGTTCTCTGCAAAATGAACAATCGATAAAATTGTTCCAACTAGAAAAGACTCTTTTGGTATTTGGAATTGTTCTGCCTGCCATTTAGCAAAAAAAAACATGATGTATGTATGGTTGAATCAATTTATGAAAATTCTCCATAAATATTGCAACAGGTATCTCGTCTTCTACATATTCCAACCTTGTTGATTCTTTCTTGACTTTTGTTTCAGACTTTATGTACTACAATATCTCTTACATTTTATCATCCTCGTCATGTTAGTATCTTCAAGTCTCAAAGGAAATTTAGCCAAATCCCCTCATGTTTGACAAGTTCCTCTTATGTAATCTATTTCAGGTATTTCATGATCAATTGATTTATTACATAAGATTGATGCTATGAATTGGCTTGGACATTTAGGAAAATCATTTTGAGAGCCACCACTTTCTTCTATCATATTTCTAAACCCTTGATAGTAGAGATCAAATTCAATATGATATTGACAACAACAAGTTTCAAAAGATTTATTTATCTTTACAAAAAATGGCTTTAATCTTTCAAACATTGTTTGTCCAATCTTAATGTCAAGATTTGAGTTACAAAATGAGAGATACAATTCATGTTGTGTGGTGTCCAACCAATGTTTTGTGTGTTGGAAATATTCCTTAGGCCCAGTCCTCTTCTTGATAACGTCTCTTGTATTTGGTGAAGGATGAGTATGACCAGTCCAAAATGATGTAACTAAGTTCCTAACTGTTTCATTAATTCTATCAGATCGAGGAGCTCTACACATTAGTGCCCAATTACCTTCCAATGTAGTATCATCCAAATTGATTCTTCTTTTCAAATAGTGTGTCATTATCTTCCCACTGTACCCAATCTGAGATGAAAGTGAAGAAATTTGTCTTCTTTGGGACATGTTTTTATTTAAAATAGATGTCAGTATCACTCTTCTTGAAATGGACCTATCTGTAGATCTAGTTGTTTTTCTAATGGAATGAAATCCTTCCTTAACACTCTCAACAATATTTTTTTGAACGTTACATGAATTTAAATTTTTCAAACTTCCATCTACACCCAAAAATTTCAATGGCTATTTTAACTCATCTTTAAGAAGTGTAATTGATAACAATTAAGTTTTTTCAAGTGTACCAAGATTCTCAAATTGTTTTATTATTTGCTTAGACTTTTTATTCAATGCCTTCTTCGTAATATTTATGGGTTGTTTAGCATAATCTCTCAATTTTGCCTCATCCATTTCAATTAAATGATCTATGCTTTTACGATTAATTTTTCTCTTCAACTGTTGGAGTAGACTATCATTCACATATGTTTCTTGCACTTCTACTACAAATAAAATAAAAAAAATATCTTAATATCTCATCTTAAGGGGACCTTCATGAAATAAGTATTTACAAGCTCTTGAATGTCAAACCTATAATAATTTATAAACTAATGAGAGAAACACATACTTGTTTGACCTTGGGTTGATTCAACTTGGGATGCCCCTTGTCCAACATTTTCATCATCAAAGGCTGCATGTACACAACAAAAAAAATAACTTCTTAAGGGGAAAGACCCAAAATGTATATTCACCAATAAGAGATTAAATCAAGACAGTCAAAGAGAGTCAGTGTGACAGAGAGAGATGTGTACTGGTTTGATATTCTGAGAGTTGTTCTTGTTGAGCTTGCAATGACCCTTCTCCAACTTCTAAAGGTTGGTCTTGTTGAGCTTGTGATGACCCTTCTCCAACTTCAGAAGGTTGTGCTTCTTGAGCATTTCCTACATGTATGAAGTAAAAATTATTAAACAAAAAGTTTTGAATGAAGTTAGGTCTAATAGGTCTAATTGGTCCTAATTGGTTCTAATTAGTCCTACTTGGTTCTAATTAGTTCTAATTGGTCCTAATTGATCCTAATTGAGTCTAACTAGGTGCTAATTTATTCTAATTGAGTCTAATTGGGTTCTAATAGGTCATATTAGGTCCTAATTAGTTCTAATTGAGTCTAATTAGGTGCTAATTGGTTCTAATTAGTTCTAATTGGTCATAATTGGTCCTAATTAGTCCTAATTGGGTCTAATTGGTCTTAGTTGGTCTTAATAGGTCCTAATAGGTCATATTGGTCCTAATTAGTCCTAATTGGTCATGATAGGTCCTAATTAGTCTAGAGTTAAGTCATAATAGGTCATAATAGGTCCTAATTGGTTCTAATAGGTCATATTAGGTCCTAATTTGATCTCATTGGTTCTAATTGAGTCTAATTAGGTCCTAATTTGATCTCATTGGTTCTAATTGAGTCTAATTAGGTCCTAATTGGTTCTAATTGAGTCTAATTAGGTCCTAATTTGTTCTAATTGAGTTTAGTTAGGTCCCAATTAGTTCTAATTGGTTATAATTGGTTCTAATTAGTCATAATTGGTTCTAATTGGTGCTAATTAGTTCTACTTGGTCCTAATTGGTCCTAATTAGTCCTAATTGGGTCTAATTAGTCCTAATTGAGTCTAATTAGGTCTTAATTGGTTCTAATTGAGTCTAATTAGGTCCTAATTGGTTCTAATTGAGTCCTAATTGGTTCTAATAGGTCATATTAGGTCCTAATTGGATCTAATTGGTCCTAATAGAGTCTAATTAGGTGCTAATTTATTCTAATTGAGTCTAATTGGGTTTTAATAGGTCATATTGGTCTTAATTAGGTCTTAGTTGGTCCTAATAGGTCCTAATAGATCATATTGGTCCTAATTAGTCCTAATTGGTCATAATAGGTCGTAATTAGTCTAGAGTTAAGTCATAATAGGTCCTAATTGGTTCTAATAGGTCATATTAGGTCCTAATTGGTTCTAATTGAGTCTAATTAGGTCCTAATTGGTTCTAATTGAGTCTAATTAGGTCCTAATTGGTTCTAATTGGTTCTAATTAGGTCCTAATTAGTTCTAATTGGTCCTAATTGTTTCTAATTAGTCCTAATTGGTTCTAATTGGTCCTAATTAGTCCTAATTGGGTCTAGTTGGTCTTAATTGAGTCTAATTAGGTCCTAATTAGTTCTAATTGAGTCTAATTAGGTCCTAATAGGTTCTAATTGAGTCCTAATAGGTTCTAATAAGTCATATTAGGTCCTAATTGGATCTAATTGGTCTTAATAGAGTCTAATTAGGTGCTAATTTGTTCTAATTGAGTCTAATTGAGTTTTAATAGGTCATATTGGTCTTAATTAGGTCATAGTTGGTCCTAATAGGTCTTAATAGGTCATATTGGTCCTAATTAGTCCTAATTGGTCATAATAGGTCCTAAATAGTCTACAGTTAAGTCGTAATAGGTCATAATAGGTCCTAATTGGTTCTAATAGGTAATATTAGGTCCTAATTGGATCTAATTGGTTCTAATTGAGTCTAATTAGGTCCTAATTAGTTTTAATTGAGTCTAATTAGGTCCTAATTAGTTCTAATTGGTCCTAATTGGTTCTAATTAGTTCTAATTAGTCCTTATTAGTCCTAATTAGTCCCAATTGGGTCTAATCAGTCCTAATTGAGTCTAATTAGGTCCTAATTGGTTCTAATTGAGTCTAATTAGGTCCTTATTGGTTCTAATTGAGTCCTAATTGGTTCTAATAGGTCATATTAGGTCATAATTGGTTCTAATAGGTCTTAATAGAGTCTAATTAGGTGCTAATTTGTTCTAATTGAGTCTAATTGGGTTTTAATATGTCCTATTGGTCCTAATTAGGTCATAGTTGGTCCTAATAGGTTATATTGGTCCTAATTAGTCCTAATTGGTCATAATAGGTCCTAATTAGACTATAGTTAAGTCATAATAGGTCATATTAGTCCTAATTAGTCATAGTTGGTCCTAATAGGTCCTAATAGGTCATATTGGTCCTAATTAGTCTTAATTGGTCATAATAGGTCCTAATTAGTCTAGAGTTAAGTCATAATAGGTCATAATAGGTCCTAATTGGTTCTAATAGGTCATATTAGGTCCTAATTGGATCTAATTGGTTCTAATTGGATCTAATAGGTCCTAATTGGTTCTAATTAGATCTAATTGGATCTAATAGGTCCTAATTGGTTCTAATAGGTCATATTAGGTCCTAATTGGATCTAATTGGTCCTAATAGAGTCTAATTAGGTGCTAATTTGTTCTAATTGAGTCTAATTAGGTTTTAATAAGTCATATTGGTCCTAATTCTAGGTCATAGTTGGTCCGAATAGGTCCTAATAGGTCATATTGGTCCTAATTAGTCCTAATTGGTCATAATAGGTCCTAATTAGTCTAAAGTTAAGTCATAATAGGTCATAATAGGTCCTAATTGGATCTAATTGGTTCTAATTAAGTCTAATTAGGTCCTAATTGATTCTAATTGAGTCTAATTAGGTCCTAATTAGTTCTAATTGGTCCTAATTGGTTCTAATTAGTCCTAATTGGTAATAATTAGTCCTAATTGGTCCTATGGTGTAGGAGCACACCTAAGCTAACCTACATGTCAGAGTTATTTTGGCTTGTACTTGACTCTAGCCAAGTCAAGAAGAGTAGTGTGTTTTTTTAAGACCTTAGAAGGTCATTTTCAATGTAGGCTAAGTGAGTTAGTCACTAAGACTAAGGTCACACAAATAGCCAATGTTAGTAATCTTTAATTCTTAGAGTTAATAGTTTGGGATAGAGTCTTTAATGTGTCTTAGGCACATAAATGATGTTAATGGATGTCATAGAGATGCCATAGGGTCATTAAATGACTTGGTTCCTTAGAATCTAGTAAGGATATAGGTCCTAAGAAATAGGATCAAGGCATAGAGAAATATGCCAAATGTTGTTGAAAAGTTGTCATGACAACATTTGTAATTATTGCAAATGTTACATGCAACCTGGTTATCCTTGGATTCCCTTGAGTTTAGGAAGTGGAGATTGGCCAAAAGGCCCTAAAAACATGGAGATGGCATCTACTATTAGCCAAGACTCAAATCTTGAGGTTAGACATGCATTGTAATAGTTAGTGATTGTTGAATAGAGCTCTGAAATAGTGTTATAGTGTATATCTCAAGTTTTTGTGTTGACAGTCATGGAAAATGGATTGAAAGTCTAAATCCTATGGTTGTTTAGTGTTTTATAGACTATTTTAAGAGTTTTTCATTTGAAGATCAAGTTGATTACAGTAGATATATTGTGTTGAATAAATAGTTTTGGTTTTAGAGTTCTCACTAGTTCTGTTCTAACCAGTCGGTGCTTTCATGACTCCCCCATGAAATCTAGCCATGGAAAACACCTAAGGGTAGATGGAAATGATAGGGGAGTAATTAGTGTACACATTTTTAGGATTAGGAGTTGTCAAATTTTGGAGAGTTATTTTTATCATTAGGCCCTAGGCGAGCAGACAGAGCTCGGTTAGTGGTCTAGGTTGTGAAAGATTGAAGATATATTGCAGGGTTGAAAGGTACAGTATGGCTCCAAAACATTTTCTAGAAGTTTTTCATCATATCTAGATATGCTATGAAGATTGGGTTCATACCAATCACTTAGATTGAGTTTTGAGAAAGATTTCTAGTAGGATACAACCAGTCCTAGAAAATAGGTCAATTAGCCTTGTTTGCCCTAGTTTATAGGAAGGCGATGTATGGAGGCTACCATGACCTAAAAATTGCAGAATATTTAGTAAGACCCAAAAGGCTATCCAAATCACCAATTGATTTTTCAAGCTGTTTGAAGACTTTTGGAAAGAAATGATAAAAGCCTCTGCAAAAGGCTACAAGGATTATGCCTATTTTAAGGTCTCTAAATGATGAACTATTGAAGTCGGTAAGGATATGATTCAAGATCCTTATAAATTGGATCAAATTGATAAAGTTATAAATTTTTTCACAAGGATGAAGACCCCTGTAATGAAGATTGAAGTTGGTGAAGAATTGGCACTTAGAACTTTCTAAGTGAGTGATAAGAATTGTACTAAATCTAGGGTGTTAGTCTTTCAAGGTTAAGCACAAGAGTTAGAACTCTTAGAGAAGAGATAGTATTGGAATTAGTTAATCATCTAAGCCAATAGGGACCTAGAGGAGACTATTTTTCTAGAAGAGACAAGCTAGGTCTCTTAGTTGTAGTGCAAGAAAATCTTGGAACACTCACATCATATTGGTATCAGAGCTTGAATTGATCATGCTTGTGGTTGATGTTATAGCCTACTGAATTAGTGGGAGAAAATAAATCAGTTGGATTAGTGGAAGAGAAAACCATGGCGACTAATGCTGAGTTAGCCAAGAAGGTTGAGGAATAAGAAGAAGACAATAAGTTGCTAAGAACAAGACTAGCTCAAATGGAGCAGCTCTTGGGTGAAGTCCAAGACAAAGTTGATAAGGTCAAGGATAAAATTGAACAAAAGGAAGTAGCTGAAGCAAGGGAGAAGGAATTAGAGTTGGAGGAGGAAGCACCAACACCTGACCCTATTCTTCCTGAAGAGCCATTCTTAAAGGCATTGAAAGCATTGAGTGGCAAAGCTTTGGAAGGTGTGCCACTATTTAATGGACAAATGGATTCATATTCAATTGTGGATTGGATAGATAACATAGAGAACCATTTTGAATGTGATGGTATCTCAGAGGTATGAAAGTTGTGGTGGCCAAGTCTAGACTAAGAGGTTCAGCTCTTACTTGGTGGAAGTTTGTGCAAACCGAGAGGCAAAAGGATGGAAAAGGTCCTATAGTGACATGAAAGGGCATGGTATCCAAATTGAAGTAGACCTACCTTCCTGATGACTATGAAGTTTAGCTTCATAGGAGGAGACACAATCTTAGACAAAAATATTTAGATGTCCAAGCATACACCGAGGAGTTTCAAAAGCTATGTTTGAGATCTAAGGTGGTTGAAGATGAAAGAATTAAGCTTGCAAGGTACTTGAATGGCCTCAAATGGTCTATCAAGAAGAGATGAGTCTAGTGAACTTCAAAACCATTCGCCAATGCTATCAAATGGCCTTGAAGATAGAAGAGAAAAGTAAAAGGAAACAAGAAACCTCAAAAGTTGAAGGTAAAGGAAAAGATAGTAGAGGTCAAAGATGTGGCTATAGTGGGAGAAGTTCTGAATCAAGGACTCAAGGAGACATAAAATTCAGTGAGAAGCAAGAAGGAAGCTCAAATAGGGGTGGTATAGGAAGAAGCTCTAGCTCTAGAGGAAGGAATGGTGGACAAGGAGGAAGAGGCAACTACTTTGCCAATATGAAGTGCTACCATTGCAATCAAATGGTGCACCCTACCTATAGATATCCAAAGAAAGGTGGTTCTTCACAAGGAGGTGACAAGAGAGCTAACCTAGTTCAAGATGAGTCTAATGGAGCAGAGAAGCATGCTGAAGTACCATTGAATTCAGAGGAAGGATACAATCTTATGATGAGGAGAACTTTGATAAAGGAGTCAGTGAAGGAAGAGCCAAGCCAAAGGAGGTCTTTGTTTAGGATAAAGTGTAAGATGATGGGGAAAGTATGTAGGGTCATCATTGATTCAGGCTCTACTAACAATATTGTGTTAGAAGAAGTAGTCAACAAGCTAAAGTTGACAAGGATACCCCACACCAATCCTTACAAGGTCACTTGGCTCAATAAAGGCCAACATGTGTTAGTGAATGAACAAGCATGGGTGGAGTTCTCCATTGGTAGGTACAAAGAAATTTTTTTATGTGATGTGTTGCCTATGGATGCATGTCATTTTCTCCTAGGTAGACCATGGCAATTTGACCGCCAAGCCATACATGATGGAGGAAAGAATTCTTATTCTTTCAAGAAGGACAATGTAACCTTCAAAATATAGTCATTATTGGAAGATGCTGAGGTGAAGAAAATAGGTCCAAATGTACTTATGGTGGGTAAAAAGGAGTTCTTACAAGCCATGGAAGAGAGTGAAGGAGTTGTCTATGCATTGGTGTTAAGACTGAGAGAGGGAGATGAAGGCAAGGTGACTAAGAAGATAGAGTTACCAAAGGAGATTCAAGGTATGCTGAAGACTTACCAAGGTATTGTAAGTGATGGAAAACTGTCAGCCTTACCCCCTAAAAGAGCCATAAGTCATAGGATAGAACTTATCCTAGGAGCTACCCTACCTAACAAAGCAACTTACAAGATGACCCCTCAACAAAATGAGGAAATAGCTGTACACTCAAATTGTGCACTTCTCTAAGTCATTACTTCCAAGAGAATCCATGAATGGGAAACCTTGAGAAAGTGACCTAGAGCTCCCTAGGCATGGAGTCACAAGGATGTTTGATAGTGCTCTCAGCTAGAGCTATTGAAGCATGCAACCTTGCTAGTAAACCACACAATGGGAGATTCAAAGAGACAAGGGAAAGAATGCCAATATCTTCAAGAATCAACAATGGAAATGCAATGCAACTATGCTAAGAATGAAGATGCAAGCTAAGCTATGAAAGGAAAGTATTACAAGCCTTACTAATTAAGTTACGTGGGCTAATCTAGAGCATAAAGGAAACTAAGCTAAATTCCATGAAAACTTAAACTAAGAATGCAAGAATGGAAGCTAAATGCATGAAGATCTCCAAAGCTCCAAAGTCTCCAAGAAATCCTCCAGCATAAGATTAGTATTCAAAGTTGGGATCCTAGAATGAGAAAAGAGCTCTCCTTTTAAAGGAATTGAAAAGGAATGGACCATGGAGATTAAGAGGCAAAAGATTTAATCAAGGGTGGAGCTTGAAAGAGGAGCAATCCATGTGCACAAATGTCCTCCAATGAGAAAATAAGAGTTGACTTTTGTGTCCATATGAGACAAAAAGGCCTTTTCTTCTTTTTATAAAATAAGAATAATGCTTTGTTTGTGCAACTTAGGATAAGAGGAAAAGTGGGGGATTTTTATTTAATAAAAGGGGAGGGAATTCCTTTTAATTAAATAAAGACTTTAGGATAAAATGGTTAGCCCATATAAAATAATTGAATAAATGATAAAATAGGATTTGATCAAGGAAATTGATATAATTTGAAAAATATTGATTTTTGAAAATATTGATTCAGGGATTTGATAAATTGTTGAATGGGGGCCCAAAGTCTAGGTGACCTTTTAGGGTACATACATTTTCTCCTCTTTGACTAATGTGAGATTGACTTGGGATCACATGTGGTCAAAGAATGGAATTGAAATGTGAGTTCGATTTGGGATCACAAAACAACCCATACGTGTGTTTGACAAATGGGAACACATCAAGAAAAAGATAAGCTAAAAGACAAGACCAACATACCTGTAAATAGGTAATTGTCAATTCTCAAGAAAGGTTTGATTGATAGGTTTGATAAAGCTGAATCAAGGATTGACATTTGATAGGTACTGCCCCCTCATGATCAAAATAAAAATGAGATAGAGAAGAAATAGTAAATTGATAAATTTGATCAAATCAAACTAAAAATAAGGTTCTTGATGTAAGATGAAAGATATAAGGGTCACAGAACCAAGGTAGATCATTAAGCATGAAAGGTTATGCCCCAAGGTTGAATTAGAAGAAAAGAAGTGGGGTGAAAGCGAATGGGAGATAGAGGTTTGGAAGAGGTGGAAATAAATGGAGAGAAGAAAGAGAATTTTCCTCAAGAAAGAGGATGCCTCAAAATCAATCAACTATTTAAGATAGGAAATTTCAATTGAGATCACGAAAGAAGATAAGGAAATGAAGATCAAAACGTGACCATAGTTGATTAAAAGTCCAAAAGATGGAAGGAGATCTCTCGCCATATGCAAGATGCAAGACTAAACTATCATGAACTTAAGAATGCAAGCTACTATGAAAAGTGGTTTACTTGCAAGGTCACAAAGCCATTAGACTCTAATAATCATCATCGAGCTTTATTGGTAGCGTCATAAGATCATACAATACACACTAGTATGACTATGGGTATATTAATATGATTTATATCAGATAGATATGTGGGAATCCCACCTAGGGATCAAAGACATGCAGGTCAAGATTACTAGTGTAGGTCATCCATGGAATTCATTATTGGATCAACTTCCCTGTATCTGCACATGAAACAAACACGTTAGTGAAAACATGGTGCCCTTCTGTATTTAGAGCCTTGATACACATGCCCTAAGCACAACCTTTGTTAGAGGTGCATGGTTGAGTGTATGTATGCATCTATGAATATTGTGATACCAGCCATTGCTTAGATCTATTGGATCTAACCCAAATCCCCTCTTCTCTTCTTGCAAGTTCTGGATCTCAGGAGCTCTTTGGACAGGACCGGATCTGTACCTCAATACCAGGCAATGTCTGGTACCCCAGTATTTTAAATATTTCTTTATGTATATCTACACTCATTCATTCAATTCTTATAATGGCTATGCTCATGGCCTGTGTGAGCTTAGATAGATGCCTTTCCTTTCAATTCTTTACCTTTTCAAATAGTATACATGCCACTGATATATGTATGTGTAGATGTAGATGCAATGAAATGAACACAAATATTAAGAAAGATCACTTAATAACACAAACTAGGTTATTGTAGCTCATCTAGTAATTAGGTCTCCAAACTTAAGAATGTGCAAAATATGACAACAACTGCTTTGGGCTCTAGCAATCCATCTTCTCTTCTCTGCGTGAAACTATGGGCTTTTTCATTTTGTTTGAACTATTTGAGAGATAGGCTCTGACTAGTGATCCATGAATTGGTAGAGCTTCCTCTTAGACACCCATGACTCTTCAAATCTATTGGTGTGAAGCCCCCAAAGGGTATTCTTCTCTATGGGCCTCTTGGTTCTGGGAAAACTTTAATTGCTAGGGCAGTGGAAAATGAAACCGGTGCCTTCTTTTTCTATATCAATGGACCTCAGATCATGTCAAAGTTTGCTGCAGAAAGTGAAAGCAATCTTGGAAGGCTTTTGAGGAGGCTGAGAAGAATGCCTTGTCCATTATATTTATTGATGAGATATTACAGAGATTTGTCAGCAGGCTTGCAAGTATTCTATTAGAGAAAATATTGAGAAGGTGAGTTTCAATTGTGGCAGCTTTTGCAAACTAGATTTGGTTATGAATTTCTTAATGGTTTTTTTTGAATTGGTTTGTTATAATTTTACATTTTTTTATTCAATTTTTCTCAACTTGTATCTTATTATTTCAATTTTTCATGTTCTCTTTCCTTTTCACTTTTACAAGATAATATTGAACGTGAAAGAAAAAGAAGTGAGAACCTCGAGGCAATGGATGAGGATGATAGTGATGAGGTAGCTGAAATAAAGGCTGCTCATTTTGAGGAGTCAGTGAAATATGCCCAAAGAAGTGTTAGTGATGTTGATATTCAGAAGTATCAAGCCTTTGTACAAACACTACAACAATCTCGAGGCTTTGGTTCTAAATTTTGATTTCCTGGTGCTTCTGCTGGTGCTTCGAATGTATTTGCTACAACAGATAATAAAGATGATGATGACTTATATAGTTAAGAAACTTAGTACACAATTATCATCTTAATGAAGTGACAAATGTGTCTATTCTAGTAGGGACCTTCCGCTAACAAATAGCCAGTGCTATTCAATTTGGCTCCAGCTTTTGCTTGTATGAGTTTTATCTGTACATATGTTTGAAACTTTATTTAGTTTATCAGCCCTTTAGCCAAGGACTTACTAACTTATAAGTCTTTAGAGAAATATTAATCACAAAAAGGAAATTTAGCTATGGAAACTTTTTCTCAAGTGGTACATAATGCTACGAAAACCTTTCTTTTTTTAAAAAAATCCTGTTGGAAAATATTCTATACTAAATCAATTTTACAACAAAGAAAGTCTAGTTCAACTAATTCTAACTGGTGATCCATGAATTGGTAGAGCTTCCTCTTAGATTCCCACAACTCTTCAAATCTATTGGTGTGAAGCCCCCAAAGGGTATTTTTCTCTATGGGCCTCCTAGTTCTAGGAAAACTTTAATTGCTAGGGCAGTGGCAAATGAAACCGGTGCCTTCTTTTTCTATATCAATGGACTTGAGATCATGTCAAAGTTGGTTGGAGAAAGTGAAAGAAATCTACAGATGGATTTTGAGGAGTTTGAGAAGAATGCCCCATCCATTATATTTATTGATGAGATATTACAGAGATTTGTTAGTGGGCTCTAGCAATCCATCTTCTCTGATCTACATGAAACTGTGGGTTTTTTCATTTTGTTTGAACTATTTGAGAGATAGGATCTGACTAGTGATGCATAATTGGTTTGCATGTTTGCAATGTGGAAGTAGTATTGGGGATGTTGGTGGTGTTGCGGACAGAGTCCTTAACCAGTTGTTGACGGAGATGGATGGTATGACAACCGAGAAAATAGTTTTCATTATACCTAATGGCATTGGCCTATTATACCCAAGGATTCAATGGAGCCAATATTACAAAGATTTGTCAGCGGGCTTGCAAGTATGCTATTAGAAAAAATATTGAGAAGGTGAGTTTCAATTGCGGCAGCTTTTTCAAACTAGATTTGGTTATGAATTTCTTAATGGTTTTTTTTAACTAGTTTGTTAGAATTTTACATTTTTTGATTCAATTTTCCTCAACTTGTATCTTATTATTTCAATTTGTCATATTCTCTTTCCTCTGCACTTTTACAAGATATTGAACATGGAAGAAAAATAAGTGATAACCCCGAGGCAATGGATGAGGATGATAGTGATGAGGTAGCTGAAATAAAGGCTGCTCATTTTGAGGAGTCAATGAAATATGCCCGAAAAGTGTCAATGATTTATTTTCTATTGTTGTTGCTTCTACTGCTACTTCAGATGTATTTGCTAAGATGATTTCCCCTACCAAGATGATGTGCATCCATTTTATGGAGATCTGCTAAATATTTTATATGATAAAGATCACTGCAAGTTGGCCCTTGGCTAGATCAATATTGCTCGCAATCTCATTGCCAAAGTGGAGAAAGACTATGTTAGGCTGATAAAATATGGGGATTCTCTTTACTGCTGCAAATCTTTGAAGGTTGCTGCACTTGGATGGATATGTACCATTGTTAAGAGAATTGGACCGAGTTTGGCTTACCTCAAACAAGTGAGGCGGCATATGGTTATGTTCTTTTTTCTATCTATCTAATTTTCACTACCTGTCATTCGTTGGGATATCTTGCAAGGGTTCTATAAATTGATGGTCTATATTTTGGTGGGTGTCTTGTATGGGCCTATGAAATTTTTTATCTTGTCTTTTTTTCAATCCTACAACTAGATTTTGATATGTGGATTGCTTGTAAGGAACTTTGATACCGCCATTTTAGAGGTTCTTCATATGATAGTTTTCTATGCAGTCCCTAGTCTAGGCTTTATTTGTACATTTTTTATCTCAATATTAAAAGAATTAATTTCATTAAATAGAGCTTTATGTTCCAAACACAATGACAACTAGGATGTGAATTTAATCTTTCTGACAACTAAAGAGTCAAAAAAGATAAAAGATGGTTCAATATAACCTACAACTTTGTCCATGTAAGAGTTGAACTCTAAAATTTATGGTATGAAGATGTGCAACTTGTAGCTAAGAATATGATACTGAATAATTATGACTTATTTTAAAAATTTAGGAAAACTTAACCATTTCTGTAGCAATTACTTAAAAAAAACTATACCTGATCAATGACTCAATATTTGTAACCTCTCAGAGAATTTTCCTTTCCACTTCAATATCTTTCCTTGATAATTCTTGATCTCCTCAGAACCACTAGAAAAAAAACAATGACAATAGAACTTGCTACTTTAGAAAATTGCATCAATACTTAACTTAAACATTACAGTCATGAAGGGTGTAAAAAAACTTGATATGCTAATAGAAAAACTGATTTTGCACAAAATGGCATTAAGCATGTATTTTGTTTTACATGTGGTACATCAATTCCTTCATTGAAGACATTATCTATTACATTTATAATTGTTTATTTAGGTTCCATAGCACTAGCATATACACAAAAAGAATCTGTATTAAAAAAAAACATGGACACTACATATATAAAAAAATAACCTGTTAAAAAAAGAGAGGCCATTGAGGAAATTACATAGGTCTCCAGAAACAACATTACCCAAATCTTTCTCTCAAGCCAAAGTCTCAGTGTGTTCAATTGCCCAGACTAGTAGTCAATTTTATGTTGAGTATATCTGTCAGGCCCTCCTGCAGTTTGAATGAATTAAGAATAGAAGATAGGAACTGATCTAACACTTCACCTACTCAAAAAAAAAAACCAATTAAATAATCCACATTACGCCAAGATAGGTTGACGCATTCAATATGAGAATACTTACACAAAATGAAGCCAAATCATGCCAGACAATGACAATGAGAAGTCGACTATTGGCCCTTCTAGTTTTTTATTTGATAGTTGCCTAACAATGACACATTCAAAATGCACTTATGAGAAAAGACGTAGAACAAATGAAATTGATTAAATAATGAAGATATGTTATTTTGAGCTTCACTTGGTTTTGAGAATACTTTAATATTCTCTACTTAACAAGGCCAACCACGTGAAGGTGGAAGCTCATCTGGCCTCACCCCCCCTCCCCCTAACATCAATCTAAATTCTCCATTAAAACATAATAATATTCATTAACATGACATATAATTCAATATTAATACACAACATTCATAGATAATTACTTAAAACAATGTTCATGGAGTTATTATGATAGTTTTACTAATATTTTTGTCACAATTTGATGTTCAAGAAAGGGGAAAAGCACCTGTAACAACAGAGATAATAGCTATAGATACAGATGATGATATCCCAAAAATCCATAATATAATAAATATGGTGAAGAAAAAACTAAAAAGAGTCAATGCAAAAATTATTACTATTTTGCATGATGCTACTACCGGCCTCACCATGATGTCCATGACCAAGTAATTGAGCAAGCAAAAAATCCTATAACAAGAACAAATACATATTTTAGTTCATGACATAAAAGAGTATAAAATATAAACCTTTATTGAACTTTTGTTATAACTAAAGATTCAATACTGCTTACTTCAAAACGACGTGCTCGCGCCATCAATTCATCTATCCTCTTCAGCATCTCCTCGGTTGGATTTGGGATATCCTCATCTATATCTATAGCTATTTCCTTTGTTGTTGTAGGTGCTTTCCCCCTATCTGATATTTATCTTTAGGTGTCCACACTCGTTTGGTTGCTTGTTGCCAGTGGGTCACAGTCAGTGATTGGGAGAGCCCTATTTTGGCACCAGTCATGTAGTACAAGCACTAGAATTGAGTTTTTCAGCATGGATGGGAAATTTTTGTATATCAACATGCGATAGATTTTTTTTCCCAAACTCTATTTCATGTTGATATACAAAAATTTCCTAGCTTGTGCCAAAAAACTCAATTCTAGTGCTTGTACTGAGACCTTAAATTATTGAGTTTCTCTTTGTTTTGAGAATAGTTTAACATTATCTACTTAACATGGCCAACCACATGAAGGTGGAAGCTCATCTGGCCCCTCCTAGGAGCCACTTATGACCCTTTACGACATTTTAAGACCTCTAAGATGTATTCTTAGGGATTGTAAATGGTCATAAGGGGCCCTGGGACACAACAGCTAAGAAACATAATTGTAGGCATCATGGTCAGATTTTTTTGGAGACAATGTAATTGAGTGGTATACCCAGATGATGGAGAGAAGCTTCTACACCTATGGTTCCAAGTTGTTCTCCATCCCGCAATGTCAACTTGGAATCGGAAGTGCAGAAGTTGCACTCCGTCTGGGTATACAACTCAATTATGTTGTCTCCAAGAAAATGTGACCATGATGCCTCCAATTATATTTTTCAGCTATTGTGAAACCCTCATCACCCTTAGTTGCCATCCTAAGCCCTTCTTCCCTCTCTAGTTCTTCAAGCCTCTGCAAGATATCTGGATCAATAAAGTCTACAACATTGTGTCCATCCATGATCTCAAGAATATCATATTCTTTCCACTCTTCATTTGCCAAAATATACCGCTTCTTCAAGCTTGTAGAGTAGTCTCTAGTGGTTGCAAATCAATCTTATTACAAACTACAATAAGAGGCTTAGTAAGTATAATTTAATTTGTTTGTGGACTGAGACCTTAAATTATTGATCTTCTCTTTGTTTCGAGAATAGTTTAATTAACATTATCTACTTAACAGGGCCAACCACGTGAAGGTGGAATCTCATCTGGCCCCTCCTAGGAGCCTCTTATGACCTTTTACGACATTTGAAGACCTCTAAGATGTATTTTTAGAGGTCATAAATGGTCGTAAAGGGTCATAAGGGGTCCTGGGACACAAAAACTAAGAAATATAATTGTAGGCATCATGGTCACATTTTTTTGGAGACAATGTAATTGAGTGGTATACCCAAACAATGAAGAGAAACTTCTGCTCCTTCGGTTCCAAGTTGACACTGCGGGATCCCAAGGCCATAGATAAGGAATAAATTTAGAGAGTGGAGGAGGGCCATAATGACAAAAATAATATAGGACAAACCTCAAGTTAAATGAGGCAACTACAAACATTTTAATAGAATTTTATATTAAATAATGAAATTTGCATAGACGGGGCTTAGAACACTATAATATGAAAATTTCATTATTTAATAATAAAAGTGTATTAAAATGTTTGCAGTTGCCTCATTTAACTTGAGGTTCATCCTATATTATTTTGGTCATTATGGCCCTCCTCTGCTCTCTAAATTTATTCCTTATCTATGGTCTTTGGATCCCGCAGTGTCAACTTGGAATCGGAGGAGCGGAAGTTACTCTCCATCATCTAGGAATACAACTCAATTATGCTGTCTCCAAAAAATTGTGACCATGATGCCTACAATTATATATGTCATCTATTGTGAAATCTTTTGTAGTCTGGCCTTTGTTGCCTTTGATGTGTCCTGTAACATATGAAAAGTTTGAAATATGTTACATGATATAGATATAAAGATCACTAATGGGTGGGAGGAGTATCCCCTTGACCTCTATCATGTGGGGGATCCATGTCACCTACTCTTGTCACCTGCTCTTGTATTTCAAACTTCAGTGAGACTTCATACCACACAGTGTTCGTAGATTACATTCAATGCATTATTTACACTTGTATTGGTGGGAAAAATCTTTAAAATGTGCAAAAGAGATTGCATTCAACCATGTTGTTTACATGACACATGTAGTTTACCTCTAGCCTAAATCAACGTTGCTTACAAATATGCAGACAGTGTGTGGTATGAGGCCTCAATGAACTTTGAAAATGATCCATGATCTCAGGAATATAATCTTCTTTCCACTCTTCTTGCCTCTCTTTTCCCATCTCGTAGCTTGGGCATTGCAACATGAATCCTATTTTCCACAACTACTGATGGATCCTTAGGTGTAGTTGAAATTACCAAATGGCCTAAATCAACATTGCATACAAATCTGTGGACAGTGTGTGGTACAAAGCCTCACTGAAGCTTGAAAATGATCCATGATCTCAAGAATATCATCTTCTTTCCACTCTTCTTGCCTCTCTTTTCCCATGTTGCAGCTTGGGCATTGCAACATGAATCCTATTTTCCACAACTACTGATGGATCCTTAGGTGTAGTTGAAATTACCAAATGGCCTTCAAAGGTCAAGGAACAAATGGAATAACCAAGAAAACACTATACGTTAAATCATGTGATCATTGATAGTAGATTAGGGCTCACATGAGCCATAAACATGAAGAATTATTCTAAAAAAATATGTAAACCATATATATGCGCACTTGAGGCAAAGAGAAGTTATGCCATATCCATACTAAAATATTAGTTACAATATGAAAATACTAAACTAACTAATTCCTGAGTTCATCTCTGCATATGGTCGCAACAAAGATATGCGATTACAATACAGAGAAGGCATCGTAAAAATATAATTTTGGAATTTACCCTAGCCTGACACGTTTTGCACTCAAACACTTCATCTCAGATAAGTGGAGATGGGCGGATAGATGCAGATGAGTTTTCATCGACCCAACTAAAGTATCTGTAGCCATTATTTCCCTGTGATGCCCAATCTACATTAGTTCTTATAATATAATGAATAGTATTTATATTATAAACATTAAATATATACACATTAGCAACCTTTTTTCTATTTGGGCAGCA
This sequence comes from Chamaecyparis obtusa, assembly GCA_027943335.1. Taxonomy (NCBI): domain Eukaryota; kingdom Viridiplantae; phylum Streptophyta; class Pinopsida; order Cupressales; family Cupressaceae; genus Chamaecyparis; species Chamaecyparis obtusa. The sequence goes on along the minus strand of BSBK01005553.1, from coordinate 711,511 downwards.
CCAAAATTGTCATCCAAGGTTGCTCTATGTCTGTGAAGTCTTCAACACACACTGCCCACCACCACATTGACAGTTTGGCACATTGACAAGAGCCATTGAGCCTATATCAATAATGCATTGCACCATCGTTACTACATTTATTACATAAATATTATAACATATAATCATATAATTATAATAATCATATATTCACCACTATTATTCTATTGTAGATTCAAGTACTTAAAAAATGTTTGCAATCAATGGTTTGAACAAAGATGTCATTCTAGGGCAGCAAGGACAATTTAAGTATACCTGAGCTAGAATTAGTTAGCTTCAATACTTTCAATACTGAATATTAAATAGGGATATAAATAAGAACTATCCACATAGGCTATAGAGACTAAAACCTTGCCATTGATCCATATGGGTATAACACAAAATAGATTTACATAAACAAATTAACTCAAAACACAAACCCTTTTTCGAATAATACTTTGGTTGTGTTAAAGGAACTATGTTGACTTTATTTTGTAGTTGTTTAACATGAGAGTTTGTAGATTAATAGGAGTTCACATTTTTATGGGAACGCATCATTCAATTGAGCATTAATGCCCATCTATATATAGTGAGATGAACATAACTCATGTACCTCATGCTACTGTGTTCCTGATTCTTGATTCCCTTCAAGATCAGAATCTTTCTCTGGTTTTAAGCATGCAACTATGTTCCTCCCTTCAATCAGTTATTGGATTTGGGTCAAGGTCATTCTGCATAGAATTCACTGTCTTCAAATGTGTCACACTAAATCTTCTAACTAACTTTAACCACTCTACTCCAGCACTATCGACTGTCACAAAGACACTCTAATCTAGTTGATCAAGTTAGATTAGGGTCATCTGGAATGGTCTAACATTGGGTCCTTACAATGGTTATTTTCATTTAGTTACATGACTATGTTTGTGACGACAGTCAACTATTTGTTCATTGTGCAACTAACTGTGTAAAATAGAGATAAAACTAATCAAGTGAACATCAAGAACTGTGAATTCCATTACAACAATTGAGCATTCATCATTTGGTAATGAACAGGTGAAAAATATGCAGACATCCAGACATGTGTACTGTGATCTTTCCTACAACAAATGGACTTGTGATGATTTTCACAATAGTACATGTGTGGCAGGAAAGCTCAAAGTACTACTTAGGAAAATATGAATGTTCATCACTTGTTGCTGAAACAGATTTACATAAACCAATTAACTCAAAACACAAAACCTTTTTTGAATAATTTAATTTTAACTATGGCTGTGTTAAAGGAACTATGTTGACTTTATTTTGTAGTTGTTTAACATTAGAGTTTTTAGATTAATAGGAGTTCACATTTTTATGGGAACATATCATTCAATTGAGCATTAATGCCCATATATATCTAGTGCAATGAGCATAACTCATGTACCTCATGCTAGTGTTCTTGGATTAAACTAGACATTATCCAACCACTTGTGAGGGTTGTCATTGTTATTAATTGGTGTAAAAGGAGGAGCGTTTGTGTGTTATAGCACTTTATATAAATACTCACTATTTGGATAATGTCTAGTCTAATGAAAAATAGTGTATACAAGGTATCCAAGAACACTAGCATGAGGTACATGAGTTATGTGCATCTTACTACTTATAGATGGGCAACTATGGCACACTAGTATCTATGAACTCCTATTAATCTTCAAAATCTCATGTTAAACAACTACAAAATAAAGTCAACATAGTTCTGTTAACACAACCAAAGTTAAAATTAAATTATCTAACTATGTTGACTTTATTTTGTAGTTGTTTAACATTAGAGTTTGTAGATTAATAGGAGTTCACATTTTATGGGAACATATCATTCAATTGAGCATTAGTGCCCATCTATATCTAGGTTTGCATCACACATGCTTAAGGAAAAATTTCCTAATACAACTGAAGAGAGTAATTAATATGGAAACTGAATCAAATGTAAGCAACATATGACATTAATTTTCAAAGATAGTGACAATTTAAAAGAATTGGAAAAATATAGTGTACAAGAAATGATAGTGCGCCATGGGAAGTCACAATAAGTATGAACCCATAGAGGATTTTCATTGTTTCCTAAAAGAAGATCATTTTCAGAGTGAGATTTAGGTACATAGAGGTGAAGCCATGACATACAAAAGGTAAGAGAACCTCAAAGTTTCTGACATATAATGCTATCATGTCAAAAGGACAAAAAAGTTTAGTTTTAATATATTATTGGTGGCCTGTCCACTTTTGTCAAAAAAAACAAAACAAAGTGTAGTTTTTAGAACAATGGAACAACTATCTCTCTTAAAAGGAACAACCATCATGTTATAGAGTTATTGAATATGGCCATTATCATGAGATCATAGGGCAAAACACATCTATCTACTATTAATGAACAATTTCTTCTATAGAGGCAATTTTGAATTCTATGCTCATGTGAAAAGGAAATGTCACTCAGTTTGAAGTCCTAATAGAATAAATATAATAAGAAGACATTGACATATCATGCCTTATATTAGAACCAATCACAATAAGATGGAACAACCATAAGGTACAAGCATGTGCAAGTCATTGTAATCATTGGAGATATGTTAAAGGTTAAGTACAATAGTAGAGCATGACCATGATATAATTAATGAAAGTGCCATAAAACACCATGATATTTATAATCAATCATAGAGAAAAGAAACAGTACAAATGATTTGTATTTTAGTGCCACCAAGTACTTTCCAAATAGTCATCAATGTATTAAATCATTCCAAAGTATAGGATAGAAAGGTGCTTCAATACATAGCTACAGTGATCAAAATAGTATTTTGCAATATCATGAAGTAAAAAAATGCAATGTTTCAAAATAAGGCAAACTAAAACAAAAAATGGTAAGCATTGTCATTAAACACAACATTAAAGGCATCTTTGATATTGAGCCCTCAAAGAACAGGCTTGATGTTTTCATGTTTTGAAAGTTAACAAGGTTTATATTTTCATCATGAATACATGAAAATAAGCACAAAGGATCACAAAAAGTAATCTCTAATATAAAGAAACACAATGACTATCAACATCAAAGTGGTGATGTAGGAACTCAAACATCATCTAAAGATAATTTGTCATGTTCTCTTTCCTTTGCACTTTTACAGGATATTGAACGTGAAAGAAAAAGAAGTGAGAACCCCAAGGCAATGTATGAGGATGATAGTGACAAGGTATCTGAAATAAAGGCTAGTCATTTTGAGGAGTCGATGAAATATACTCGAAGAAGTGTCAGTGATGCTAATATTCATAAGTATCAAGCCTTTTCACAAACACTACAACAATCTCGAGGCTTTGGTTCTAAATTTTGATTTCTAGATAGACCTGATGGTGCTTTTGCTGGTGCTTCAGATGTATTTTATACAACAAATAATAAAGATGATGATGACTTATACAGGTTGCACATCCACATCCACATCTAATATAAAATTTATTATTATAAAGTCTTTTTATGGAAATCTATTTTACATTAGTCTATATTATTCTGAACCCTTGTTATAGAAATCTATTTTATATTAATCCTTAGAATTAGTTAGCAAATCTTCTTCTTTCTTTCTAAAATCATGAATGATTCTATTTTTCTACAGTAAATAGCATATGTAACAGATAAACATGAAATCAACAACAAATATCTACCTCTAAATACAACTCCAAATGAATGAATAAAAGAAGAAAATGATAATGTTGATTGGGTATCTATTAAATTAAATAGTTTAATCATGCAAACAGATGTTGATGTGGATGTGCAACCTTATGCTTTTACTACTAAGTCTTTGTTTGTTGGGCATACTGATTATAAGTACTTGAGGTATCAGCTTATTGATACGTCCCTGGTATTTTCATGCATTTAATCTTATAAAATTATCAATTCTTAAGCATTAAGCATAGTAATAGGTCAATCTTCATTTAATTGCAAAAATGAAACACCAATGAAGAAAATAATGAGCAAAAAATAATATATATTATTAACATAGGTAGAATCCAATCTCATCCTTTGATTATAAGAAGGATTTCCAAGATCCTATTTGAAAACAATAGATAGCAGAAGCCAATCTCATCCTTTCTCTTATGATATTATATCACAGGATTTCAAAGCTCCTATTTGATAATAATAGACATTATAGACACATAAGTTGAAGCTAGTTCTTCCTTGCTCTTGTGATCTTATATCAAGGATTTCCTAAGCTACTTTATTGAAATTGGATAGTATTATCACTTGATATTCATACCTTCTCGATAAAAAGAAGTGTATCACTAGATACCTAGTGACAAAATTCACCCTCTCTTGGTTTTAGATTGAGGCCAAGTAGTGCCAGGCTTTCAGTGGGATAAGGTTTAGTATCCATATGGCATTCAACAACCACACTATGCTTAAATCCATTTTTCTCATCCTTCAATGTTACCAAATATATATTTGTACTCTTCACATAGTGACAGTAATAAACTTTAAAAGGAAATAACATAGAGTGACAAGCCACATGCTTGATGGAGGAGGGAGCCAAGATTTTTTCTCCCTTTACTGTAACCAAATAAATAAACATCATTCTAACATGGAGGAGCGAAAATCTCAAAGAGCATTCATGGCTTCTTCTTATTTTCAATGCTCAATCAAGTTATTACTGTTTAAATATGTCAACAAAATGGCATAATACAAAATCCTAAAGAAGAATAATACAAAATAGAGAGCGTAAAGAAAGCCTTCAAGTTGAGAAATGTGCAAATATTGCAGAAAAACCCTTGACCATAACATTATATAATGGACCCCTCATCGAGCAATGAAAAGAACAGGTAAAAGACATAAAAATGTGATATATTTTCTTGTGTTCTCCTTCAGAAGAACAGAGCCTAGGGAAAATCATGACACATACCTAGCAACGAGCCCAGATTTGTTAAAAAGAGTCTCAAAGATCTTCTAATTAGAGATCTTCTAATTTGCATTTCTAGAAAAACCCTGGCATGAAGCCGATAACGCTCAACCAAATAAAGCAATGAGCCTAGATTTGTAAAAAAGAGTCTCAGAGATCTTCAAATTCGCATTTTGCGCACTGCAATTTCCTTGAAAAAATTATCTTTGGTGATAATGAATGAGAAATGAAACCTTTTTTTAAAAAAATTATGCTCGCGTTCGTTGAAATTTTGACTCACACAGTATTGGTCAAAATTTTGACCAACACAAGCATAAATTCAAAAAAAAAAGAAAGTTTTCCTTTTATAATCTAACCAACCAAAACCTTTTTATTTCACGGTCAAAAATTTTGGTAGAAGAACTAGGTAAAATGTACTAGTGTGTGGTTGGGTGGTAAATATTTTATCAAGGTACCTTTCACAGTTACAGAGCTTATGGATTCTTGCTTGCACGTGTACCAATTTTGAAGAAAGAAGACTTGTAATTATCTTTCTTAATTATCAAATGTAAAGTTATTATTACCTCCTAAGGGGAGATGAATGTAATGTGACATTTAATGTATTTCAATTTGATGTAACTTGGAATGGGTAGATTTAGGGAAAAGAAAAGGGAATGGTGAACTTTATGTAAATCATTTGAAAAGAAAAAGGAATTTCATAAGTGTTTCAAGCAAAGTGGCATGTTTCTCATTATGGTTGTTCAAGAAAAGTTAGTAATCAAATGTGTTAATTTCATATGTGAAATAGTTCAAACTCCTAGATAAATTATTTTATTATGATTATGCTTTAAATGTTATATTGATCATGAAAGAATGCTTAGGGAATATAGATGAAATCAATTGGTTAGAAATCAAATGAAAGCATTTATATTTCTCTCTAAAGAATTCTCAAATGTTATGTTTTAAGAGTTAATCATATTGTTAGTACTCTTAATGAACTTAAATGGATTGTTCATTTTACTCATAGGGAACCTTGGAAGGATTCTAAGTTAAATTATGCATTGTTCATGTTAATCTTTTAAAGTTCAAATTTTTTCATAAATTTTTTACTTAGGTTTTCTTTTATAAAGAGAATCTTTGTTCTCTTTTCCCGGTTCCCTTGTGGGGCATGACATTGAACACATGGAGAATGCATTGGAGGTCTTTATGTTTCATGAATATTCATTGTAATACTATATGTTTTTTGTATTTCTCTATGGATGAATAATAAAATAAAGTATGAATGCATTTGAAGAGTGAGTTTTTTATCATGAGGATTTCAAAGGGTATATCTTGTGTTATCTTTTGGATTTTCTATTTGATATTTGAATGATGTTGATTATGTAAGATTGCATGTATGATTATCTCTCATGGATTAGGTAGGAAAAAAATTAAATATAATTGTGTATAAAGAATTATTTCCTAACAAGTCTATATATACTAGAAATTTATTTTATAATACATTCTACTGCAAAGTGGTGCAGGAGCACCTAGGCTAACCTCTACTAGTTAGTCAATTTTTGGCTTGTACTTGACTCTAGCCAAGTCAAGAAGTTAGTATAGTTTGGTTGAGGACCTTAGAAGGTCTTGTTTCATGTTGGCTAGGTGAATTAGTCACTAAGACTAAGGTCACAAAAATAGCCTTTGTTAGTTGTTATTTAAATTCTTAATGGTAGGAGTTAGGGAGATTGAGTCATTAATATGTCTTAGGCCTAAGAATGGTTAATGGTTGTTAAATAAATATGATGATAATGAAAGATCTTGGATCCTTGAAATATGTGAGGATAAGAAGCCTAGAATATAGGATTAAGGCATCTATCAAAGTTGCCAAGTGTTGTAAGAATGTTGTCATAACAACATTTACACTAATTGCAAATATTGCAGGCAACATGGCTAACCTTGGATTCCTTTGAATGTGGGAGGTTATCCTCAACCAAATAGGCCCTAGAATAGTGGAGGATACACCTAATGGAGTTATGGATTGAATCTCCAAGCATTGGTTTCATTATTGTAAAAGTTTGAGTGAATGTATTTATCTCTGCAATTCTGTTTTGAAGTGATATTTCAGTTTTTGAAGGAACAGTCATACTTGTAGCTGGAAATGCATTGATACAGTGGTTGAGTCATGTTATATAGTCACTTTTAATACTTTTTAATTTTATGTGTTAAGGGTTTAGAGTATATTTATCATAGTTTTCAAGTTGTTTTAGTTTAGGACTTTCTTTTGGTCACACTGTGACAGATTTTGTAAAAATGGCTCCCACGTGAGATTCAACCATGGAAAAAAAAAAAAAGTGGTTGAATATTAAAGTGGGACCTATGTAAATATTTTATCTAAAGGTAGGAATCATCATGATCAAGGGAGCTACCTTAATGATTAGGCCCTAGGTGAGTTAGACATACCCGGCTAGAGGCTTGACAGGGAGAAATCAAATCATTTCATGTGGGGAAAGGGAAGTACAGAACATCCATAGGAATTTTTATGGTATGTTTTCATGTTATTTATCCATACTAAGCATTGGGAAGTCATCCCAATCCATTAGGATAGGTTTTGAGCAATTTTCATCAGTCCTAGACAAGCTATCCTAGAAACTAGGCTTTTTAACCCCGTTTCTCCTTGATATTAGGAAGGAGGTGTACGGTCATTTTTAGACCTAGAACCCTTAATGAAAGTTTTAAAAATTCAAAAAGGGTATCCAAATAAAGTTTTTTTTTTTTGAGTTGTTTGGGAAAATTTTACTAAAAAGGGGAAAAACGGACTGGTGAAGGCTACTAGAAATAGGCCTAAAATTAAGGTCTCTTTTGATGAAATCTTGAATTTGATAAACCTATGAGCCAAGAACCTTCCCAAATCAGTCAAATGGGATGAAATATGAATGAATTAAATGTGAAGAAGGTCCCCATAATGAATTTTAAAATTTGTGAAGTTTTAGTTGATTTGGCACTTAGATCCATCTAAGTGAAAGTTAGAAAGAGAACCAAAATTAAGGTGTGGATCATCTCGTAATACCCCCAAAATGGGCTATAAGTTCATTAATCTTCTATATCAACAATTCGAATGAAATCGACATCGAAGTCCTAATCTAAGGCACATCTAAACATCATCGAATCCTAATTAATTATCTTAAATTCTGCATTGGGGAATATTCCTAGTAATATTCCTAATCATTATAATTATCTTTAATTTAATGATTATTTGGCAATAAATCACATTTATCTTCAGTTTGATTAATTGAATATTTTCATATTTAATTAATTAGATTTAATATTTGCCACTTAATTGTTTAATTAAATTTAATTCTATCTATTATTAATTGTATTATTTAATTTTGACAATAAATCAAAATTCCTATGAATAATTGATTAAATTTTTATTTAATTAATTAAAGCAAGTTGTCATTATTTAATAATATAGTTTTTAATAAAAGTTTGATTAAATAGTTGATTAACCCATAAATCAATTATTTATTTTCAAAAATCAATTAAGTTGGAAATAAATCACTTTATTATTAAATTAATTCATAAATAAAACATGCACAATCATAAAAGTAGACAACTATCAATTATCAATTAAAGCTAAACTCTATTTTGAGTTAAAACTTAGCTTTTGCATGTTTTTGTGAGTTAATTATCCTTTATTTAAAAATAACTCAAAAATCAACCTAAGTTATTTGAGTGATTTATGGCTTTTTTTCCCATGCACCTCCAAAGCTCTGGATTTCTATAAATTAAGGCTTTAGCTCTTCATAATTCATCTCTCAAATTTGCATCCAAGCATCTCATAATTTTGCAAGCTTACTTTGCCAAAGTCATCTACGAATTGCACAACTATTTTGAAGAATTGGAATTTGGAGAATCAAAGCTTATTGCGAATCAAGGCTATTGTGAGATCAATTTGTTTTTTTTTTTACATTCATTTAGATTCTTTTTTATATCATTGTTAGATCAATTCATAGTAGATCAATTTCCATATTAGCATAGATTCATATCAAGTTTTTATCATTATTATTGCACAAAAAATACCAAAAAAAAAAAGATTAATTGCGTTTAATTTTATATCCATCTTTTGCATTCAAATCCTTCATTTAGGTGTCATCTAGGTCATTGATCTCGATAACAATTTGAGAACATTAATCTCGCACCTACTAGAAGGCAGTAAATCGCTTGGTTAGATAGTTTTCAATTTTGCACGATTTCCATTATAGCTAACCTCTAATGTTTTATTGAAGTGCTGTGTCTACAGATTATGTACAAAATTCACACACATATTTCTGGCGCCCACCGTGGGGCAACCCACCTTTACATGCTAGTTTTGATTTTTTTGGGGAGCTAAAGCCCTAAAGTTTCAAAGATTTAATTTTATCTCCCAAACGGCTTGGAGTTTTGGTCTGAATTTTTTTTACAGGTTGGTGACATATCAGGGAAGCTATAGTAAAAAATTTAGAATTTTTTGAGATGTTTTGAATTTTTAATAATTTTTTCTTGAAATTCTAGAAAAAATTAATATCTGACGCAACTCACCATATTTTTTGGAAATTTTTATATTTTCAGAAAGCTCTTTAAATTATACAAGGGGTTCATTATTTGTGTTTTAAATTTGGACATGATATAATAGCTCAAATAGTCAATTTACAAAAACTAGTCTATTTCAATAAAATGGGTCTCTAGGGCACAAATGAAGAAATTTTTCTAAAATTTTTACATTTTTGGAAAGCTCTCTATTTTTTAGTAGGGGTCTCTATTCTAAATTTCTATTTTTGTGGCCAAAATCATATCAAAAAAATTAGATCTTGTTGACTAGGTCAAATGCAGTGCAAAAAAATTATAATTTTGTGATGGGTATGCACTTATTTTTCATATGATTCAATGCATGATATGAGTTGTCATTTGGATTAATTTTTGGTTATTATTACTCCTAACAATTGATTTTTAGATCTAACCCTAGGGTTTTCATAAGTTGAATATACCTTGCATATCTTGTTTGCTTGTTGGCTTGTTGGAGAGTTCGTAGCTTGCTTGCATAGTAAAGCTCAACAAAAATTGCTAAAAATTAGGTATAATCTACTAAGCACGTTGCAAGGATCCTAGGTATTCTCCTTCATCTAATGACATTTCTATTTGGGACTTAAAATAAATCTCTCGTGTGTCTAGCTTGGGTGATTCTTTTCATGCTTTTGTTTTACACACTTGCATAATTGATACTAGGTTGTGACCCCTTTAGGATTCATTAAGTAGTCTTAGATACTTGTGATTGATCTTGATTTCTATCTTGGGTTATTGGACTCGCTAATCCACCGGCCCCTCATTTTCACCCCGTGGTTGCAATCTTAGCGCCATAAAGGGGAGGGGTCAACAGGACAGAAGCGTTAAGTGTTCCACTTGGCAACCCTTTTGTGCTTTTAGGAACTCACTTGTTTTCTAAGTTGGGGACTCATTTTCAGCTTGTGTGAGGTGTTAAGTGTTCCACCTTATGGACTCATCTCATATTCGCTTTAAGCGTTAAGTGTTCCTCTTTCTATTTTTTGGATACTTTTGGTAGATTTGATTTCGAGAATATATCTATGCTCACATAGTAATTAGGCCCTATGAACACTATTCATGATTCTTGAGAGATTGGATTCTTAGAGAAATCTTTCTTGACGACAAAATCCTTGTAGGTAGGGAGGATACTTAGTGCGTTTCACATTCAACTTGGTTAGTGTGTCTTCTCTTATTGATCGATACATTCTCTCCCAGGAGAGGTTGATAGATCAAGTGGGGTTGACATCACGAGCTTTGGTGAATCAAAATTGGTTAGTGCACCTTCTCTTATTGATTGATACATTCTCTCCCCTGAGAGGTTGATAGATCATGTGGAGTTGGCATCATAGACCTTGGTGAAGCAAAACTTTGTCTTAGTGTGTCAGATTAATCTGCTTACTTTGTTTGGGTTAAAAGTGAAAAGGTGTCAAAAACCTTGGATCTGGAGCCAAGTCCCCTTGTGGTATACTATTGTGAGTCATATTTAGAGAGGGTTAACCGTAGTGGACAATCCCTTCACAGGGAAAACTGCGTTGACGGAACCTCAAGCGGTCATAACCATTTTTGCCATGTTAGTAACAGCCGCTATATAAATGTCCTTGTGGAAGAAATCTCCATGGGTATGGTTCATTGTTGGGTTGTTAGATCTCCCTAGCAGCTCTTGAAGATTAAGTTCTCAGACTGTGTCAAAACTTTGGTGCACCAAGATTAGAGTTCACCCCTTTGGATCATAAAAGTTACAGAGTCAAACCATTACTAAAAACCCTAGCGAGGCCAAATTTTCATTTTCTAGGGTATATGTGCATCATTGCAAAACATTTTTAGAACATACACAATTAGCACTTCGAAGGATTAGAATGAATAAGTCACTTGATTTTTCATGCGCAAGGTTGCTTTTGCCCTTGTTCATTGTTTTCATACATGCTTGAAATCACTTGCTTGCTATTTTGCGTGCTTGTTTATCTATCTGGTTATTGAAAATGGACAAATCTGTTACATTCTTCAAATCTGGACATTAAAATTTGCAAACAATTCAAATCTGAAAACTCAAAATTTGCAAAATCTGAAGTAAAATCATTTTTTGGAGTCAAAAGTCATCTCAGGAGGTCAGAAAGTCATACGAGTTTTTCCAAGTGTCGTTTCATTACAACCCATCTATCGTATGATTGAGTACCCAGTGTCGTACAAGTTTTCATGCCTGCAAATTCTCAAAGTCAAAATCTTGCAACTGTCGTACGAGTTTTGCAACTGTCATTTCATAGCATACCCACTGTCGTACGAGTTTTTCAGGTGTCGTTTGGAAAATTTTGAAGAGTTGTCAGAAAATTGTCAAAATTGTCAGATATTTAGCTTTTTCAGCCTATTTCCAGAATCTATCGAACAAATCACTGTGTTAGGACCAGAGCAGTAGCCATTGAGAATCAGTATACATGTCTCAAAGAATCAGTACGCAAGAGGAAGAAGCTCTAATCACCGCTATGATGAAGCAGCTACAAGCTATGCAAGTTGAACTTAACAATCTTAAGAAAGAAAAGGAACCTAAAGAGTTCTCTATGGAATCTCTATACTCTTTTCCATTTGATAAAGACTTGTACATGTCACCATGCCCTCAGACAAAATGTGAGCAACGTGACAACCCTTATGATACCTCTTCCACGGAGAGTGACACATTCAGCTTTGGAGACTATGATGACTATGATGATAGAAAATGTAATGATACCTATGACACCTCTATTCCTAAGAGTCCTCCTCGTCGTGTGTTCCTACTTACTACAAATGGGCCGTCACATTGGATATATCATGATGGTGATCCATATGATTCTGATTTTGAAAGAGACTTTGATGGCTTTTGTGGACAATACCTTGATTATGATCCATCTACTACTGCTGAGGACTATAAAATGCATCGTGCTAGCTTGAAACGTCAATACTATAAGGATCTCTCCTCTAAGAACTCTCAGGCTGAAAATAAAGATTACACTCTCAAGCAAGATCATGTTAATATTGGACCTTTGTCTGGTGCTGGTTCCCTTCCATCCCCTACTTCCTCCAATACTCATACATTTCCTAAAGTTTTCGAGTCTTTCAAATCTTTCACAGAACCTTCATCCGACACAAGCCCTGATACTTTTCATGCGGTTCCCTATAGTTATCCTCCAGGGCTACCTCTTAAAGAAACTCAAGCTAACCTTCACTTGGCTGCAAATACTTTCAATAATGCTAAACCCAAAGAGTCTAAGCCTTTATGCATTATAATTCCTACTTCAGCTAGTCCTCCACCATCTCTTCCAAAGTCTTCTATACAATCCCAACATGCTTCCTTGTCCTTAGAAGTGGCTCCATGTCAAGAGGACTCTCATGATAAAGAAAAGAACATAAAGAAAGATCAAGATCAAGAACCCTCCATGTTGTCCACTCCTTTTCACAATGTCTCTTATCCACTTCATGGTTCTTTTGATCCTATAGACCCTTTTTCATGCATTCCACCATGTCTTAAGTCTTCTCCTAAGCAAGATCAGGCTACTACTTACACTGTTGAGCTTATTGACAATCAAAATGACCTTACTACACTTGCACTTTCCAAAGATGATACTTCCATTAAGGTTGGTAAAAATAGTGTTGTTACTTCCAATGTTAAGCCTATTGAAAATCAAGAGACAAATTATGCGCTTATGCTATCCAAAGATCCTTGTCAAGATCAAAGTCTTCCATCTTCTTATTCTACCATTCCATGTTCACTTCCGCTTTCTACTCTTCCTAAGTCTTCACAAGCTTTGAATGATCCTATCAAAGAAAATGTTCTTATTCAAGATGTTCATGATTCTATTGAAAATCCTAATGCTCACTCTAAAGATGTTGATATCCTTAGTTGTCATATAGATGCTGATGAACTTATTGATTATCCTTTTGCATCTTCCACTTCCATCCTTGGACCTCTTCCACCACTACTAAGGGCTTCACGTCTGCCTTCCATCTTGGGTCCTTATGTCCCTTCACTTTCCCCTCCTAACTCTCCTAATTCGCCATCCATCTTGGGTCCCTACGTCCCTCCATCTCCCATCTTTCCTCAAGATCAACATAGATGCATACCCCTGAATCCTTTTCATCCACCCACCCATCTAAACTAGTCATATCCTCCTTCTTCTTCCACAAGTCCCAAGTCCTTTGGAAGTAACTTGAATGTTCAATACAAGAGAAAGAAGCAGTACAAGAATCCATCAAAAAAAGATCACCATGTCTCCTCTAATAGACATGGAAGCATAAAGTCAAAAGAGATATCTAAGAAGAAAACTACAAGACAAGTATGGGTTCCAAAATCCATCATTGAAGATATTCTCTCTAAATTACCAAAAAGAAATGAAAAGCCTACGGCTATATGGATTCCAAAGTCTCTCTTGAAAGAGTCTGGTGTTGAGCAAAAAGTTAAGTTGACATTCAAGCTTCCAAAGACTTCCACTTCATCTTCTTCCAAAAGCATTCCTCCATTCCATCTACCTAAACCACAACCTCTACTATCCATTCGCCATATTCCTTCACGTATTCCTTCATTCACATTTCCTCCATCCTCTCACCACCCTTCAAGGTGTGTGTTGATGTTGATCTTGCCTTCCTTTACATCTACCCTTTCACAATCCTTCCATTCATTATCCTTCTACCTTCTATCCTTTTTCCTCATTTGCCTAATCCTCCTATCTTCCAACCTCACTCGCTTTACATAAAACCTTTTCCTCCATTTTTTTCTTCTATCTCCCTTTCCCTATCAGCATCTTTGAGCATATCATTTGAATCCTTGGTATATCATGGTTTATCCTTTCAAGGAGCATTATCTAAAAAGCTTGCCTTCTTCCAAAAATTCAAAAAGAAAAAAAATAAAAATAAATTTTTTTTGAAAATGTGCCTTGGTGAAAACCTAGAAACAGACACCTTGGTAGCAAAAGTAAAGAGAAATAAATTCATCCTATGGTGAAAACCACTCCCTTGTGGTGCCTTGGATAAGTACCATGATGAAAACCTGGCAATCAGACATCATGCGTAGTTCTTCTACATATTTCATCCATTTCATCTTCTCTCTTTGATCTTGACAATGTTGATCTATACATGAACATTTGGCTATCTTGTGAGCTTTCTTACGATGATCTTGATTTCATTCCTTCCATGTTTAGCCTTCATATCCATCTTCCTCCATTCATTTTCACCTATCACTATCCTTTTCCCCTTTGGTCTTGATCTAAAAAAAAAAAGAGAGTAAAACACGGTGCTATGAAGCCTCTTGACATGTCTACTCCTTTGGATTGCATCCTTTCCTGCTCTTGCATTATGATTTTGTGACTTATCCTATGCTGGCCTTTAATTGCTTGTCCAAATGTGCTTTATATGACAAATTTTTCCCTTGCTTGGGTATTCTTGAGGAGTTTTTCCCTTGAGGATTTCTTCCCTTCATTCTCCTTCATTCTCTTGTCTTCCATCTCTTCCACCAGCTTGCCAATCCCTCTTGTTCTCCACCTTGCTAGACGTTGGGACTACATGATATGATCTTGCTTGGGAGTTTGCAATGGAAAAAGATGCTATCAAGTATACCAGTATCAGAACAAGTATCAGAACAAGTATCGGAACCAGTATCAGAACAAGTATCAAAACCAGTATCAGAACCAATATCAGAACAAGTATCAGAACACCTACAAGGGCTACACCTTTTGCTTTAGTTTATGGGTCTGAAGTGGTACTGCCTATTGAGGTTGAAATCCCATCACTAAGAATCAGAATGCATGGTCTAGTAACTGATGACGACTACAGAGTGTCTAGGTTGCAAGAACTTGAACTACTAGATGAGTGTAGACAAGCAGTGTATGATCATCTCAGAGTATATCAGAAGAGAATGTCTAGAGGCTACAACAAGAAAGTCAGACACAGAGAATTTCAGGTTGGCGATCTAGTCTTGAGAGAAAATTCTAAAAATCAATCACATCAGGAACGCAAGGGGAAGTTCAAACCCAATTGGTTGGGTCCCTTTGTAATCACTGCTACTTTTGGCTCTGGTGCCTATCAACTCTCAACGACTGAAGGAGAATAGCTCTGAGAACCAATCAACATTCTCCATCTGAAGAAATTCTATGCCTAAAGCATTCAGTCTATGGTAAAATGTCCTGAAAAAAATCTTAAAATTTGAAAAAAGTCCTAAAAAAAGAACATCTTGGTGAAAACCTAGCAATAGGTGCCTTGATGATTCACAAAAAAATCAAAAAATCAAAAAAATTTTGAAAAATATCAAAAATTCAAAAAAATTGAAAAAAATAAAATAAAAAATACAAAAAAAAAAAGGAAAAGAAAAGAAAAAGTGCCTTGGTGAAAACCTGGAAACAGGCGCCTTGGTAGCAAAAATAGAATCTTTGCCAAGATGGTGAAAACCCAGCAAACGGGTGCCACTTGTTCCAAATGCTCCATCTATCAGTGCAATCTTGGTCTTTCCTAGCTTTCAATCTTGCTTTAGTTTGTACATATCTCCCGGTTTGTTTCTGCATTTCCAGTTTTCAATAAGTCGGTCTGTACACAAATCTGCTCAAGTGTCTGTATCCTATCAATGTTCAAACTTGGGGGAAATCAATTTCATATCCTATGGTCTCCCATGTATCTAAGACGTATCATATCTAGTCAGAGTCCTTTGAAGCTTCATGTGAGTCAGTCAGTCAGTCTTGTCTCCAGAAAGGATTTTGCATCTACAACAACACAATCAAACAACAAACTGAAAATAATCTATGTTTTTTACATGCTTTTATCTCCTTGTATGCTTACTGATTCGCATTGAGATTTTTGCATATTGCGTCCCTTCGAGCTCTTTGATGATGTCCTTTATAGGATGTAGAGAGTGATGACTGGGGGCATAATCTTTTCTTTGTCTTCTGCTTGTATGTGAAAATCTAACAACTTTGGAAATTTTGGATTGAAATGGTGTCTGACTATAAGAGCCTCTATCTTGAATTGGATGGCCATGCGTACCTCGACCATTGATACCCAAAAAATTCAAGGAAGTTTGATCTAACTATTGTCTTCTTGAGTGAGTTCTTTCTCCTACTATGAAACATGATCTTACCTAAGGATGTGAACAATAAAGGGTCACTACAGGTAATTCATATTAGATTTAGAATAATCTCTTAGTTGTTTGATGTGTTTGTAATGCAAGGCGTATTCAGGTCATCACGATGTTTATGTTTTGATGCTTATACAAATTGCTATATGAAAATGGACATGATATTCAGGTCATCCTGGCGTTTGTGCCTTGGTGCTTATATCTAATCCGACATTCCAAAAATAAAATCAATATTCATATATCCATGGTTATTCACTAGTGGGTGTTGTATTGATTCTGGCACATACAAATTAATATTCATATGTCCATGGTTTCATAGCCAGTGGGCATTGTATTGATTTATCCGGCTACCAAAAAGTTCAATGATGATAACAAATCGACATATGATCAGTGACTAGGTCCTAGGTCTTAGGTTGCATTTCATTTTGCATGTCTCATTGCATTTTGCATGTTTGCATGATCTCACAATGATTAAATGAACTTCAATTCTTAAACGATTCTTCAAATCGCATCTTCAAGTCTAACAAGAGCTAAATCTCACATGAAGGTTCCTCCAATGAAATAGCAAGTAGAATCTTTTTTCAGGATCAAAATCAAAATCTGAGATCATTCATATTATTAACTACTTGCATATTCGACCTTCGATCATCATATAAATCCATAATTCAACTTAATTGATTATCTTACATCAAACTATCAAAATTTCAACTTGGTCAACCATGGTCAACTCATGGTCAAACCTAGTCAAACTTGGTCGTCTGGACCTCTAAACGATGCAAAATGCATTCCCAAACATGTTTAAACCACTTCTCAAATCAATTAACATGCTTCTAAACTCTCAACGCTGACTTTTCTTGTCAGATTTCAATTTTAATCTCGAAGGGGGCATGGTATTGCATATCATTCAAAGTCTGTAATCAAATTTGAAATCATATCTTTTTTCTATCAATATCTTTCATCAGTGATCAAGACAAACAATCACGTCTAGTTACTGATTCATCAAAATACCTCATCACTCGGGGCAAATCTATCATCACTTGGGGCATATCAGATTCATCAAGATCCATATCAATCTGGTATTCTCCTAATCTTGTAAACTATATCAGTTTTTGTAACCATCGGATCATAGTGTTCTTTCCTTGGTTCTTCGACAACTGAAGGATTCGGATGTGATACCTGCTAGTTCTGCTAAGACAATCGAGTCTAGAATGGGTCACTCACTTCTTTGCAATCCTAATGTTTGGAATCAGACATTTTGACACTTTTTCGCAATCATAGGTTCATTTGCTATTATAGTGAACATTATCTTTGGTCATTCAGGACCTATTATCTCCATATCAAATCAATATCAATCAGCTTCTATCTCATATCAATTATCAATTTCAAATCAGTTTCATATCTCTATCAAACACAAACTTTCTTTGAACCACTGCGCTTCACACAGTAATTCAAAGAGGGGAAAAATGTAATACCCCAAAAATGGGCTATAAGTTCATTAATCTTCTATATCAACAATTCGAACGAAATCAACATCGAAATCCTAATCTAAGGCACATCTAAACATCATTGAATCCTAATTGATTATCTTAAATATTGTATCAGGGAATATTCCTAGTAATATTCCTAATCATCATAATTATCTTTAATTTAATGATTATTTGGCAATAAATCACATTTATCCTAAGTTTGATTAATTGAATATTTTCATATTTAATTAATTAGATTTAATATTTGCCACTTAATTGTTTAATTAATTTAATTCTATCTATTATTAATTGTATTATTTAATTTTGACAATAAATCAAAATTCCTATGAATAATTGATTAAATTTTTATTTAATTAATTAAAGCAAGTTGTCATTATTTAATAATACAGTTTTTAATAAAAGTTTGATTAAATAATTGATTAACCCATAAATCAATTATTTATTTTCAAAAATCAATTAAGTTGGAAATAAATCACTTTATTATTAAATTAATTCATAAATAAAACATGCACAATCATAAAAGTAGACAACTATCAATTATCAATTAAAGCTAAACTCTATTTTGAGTTAAAACTTAGCTTTTGCATATTTTTGTGAGTTAATTATCCTTTATTTAAAAATAACTCAAAAATCAACCTGAGTTATTTGAGTGATTTATGGCTTTTTTTCCCATGCACCTCCAAAGCTCTGGATTTCTATAAATTAAGGCTTTAGCTCTTCATAATTCATCTCTCAAATTTGCATCCAAGCATCTCATAATTTTGCAAGCTTACTTTGCCAAAGTCATCTATGAATTGCACAACTATTTTGAAGAATTGGAATTTGGAGAATCAAAGCTTATTGCGAATCAAGGCTATTGTGAGATCAATTTTTTTTTTTTTTTACATTCATTTAGATTTTTTTTTATATCATTATTAGATCAATTCATAGCAGATCAATTTCCATATTAGCATAGATTCATATCAAGTTTTTATCATTATTATTGCATAGAAAATACCAAAAAAAAATAGATTAATTGCATTCAATTTCATATCCATCTTTTGCATTCAAATCCTTCATTTAGGTGTTGTCTAGGTCACTGATCTCGATAACAATCTGAGAACATTAATCTCGCACCTACTAGAAGGCAGTAAATCGCTTGGTTAGATAGTTTTCAATTTTGCACGATTTTCATTATAGCTAACCTCTAATGTTTTACTGAAGTGTTGTGTCTACAGATCAGGTACAAAATTTACACACACACATCCAAGGTGGAGTTTTCAAGGTGTGACTCTTGTAGTAAAGAGTGAATAGGACTTAGTTAATGATCTAGCCTATTGAGAAATCCTATAGAAGCATAGGATACTAGGAGATAAAATAAATCTCTTGGTGGGAGTGGAAAACTAAGCCTAGGAGTTTTATAAGACATCATATTGGTATCAGAGCTTGGTTCATCAAACTTGTGGTTAATGCATAAATATTCTAAATCAGTAGGAGAGAATACACCAGCTAGAGCCATGGTGACTAATGCTGAACTAGCAAAGAAGGTTGATGAGCAAGAAGAGGATAACAAATTTTGAAGGCAAAGACTAGCTCAAATGGAGCAGCTCTTGGGTGAAGTCGAAGATAAAGATGATAGGGTCAAAGAGAAGATTGACCTTAAAGAAGAAGCTAAAACAAAGGAGAAATATCTGTATTTGGAGGAAGAAACACTAGCTCCTAACCCTGTTCTTTCTGAAGAGCCATTCTTGAAAGCATTGAAGGCATTGAGTGGCAAGACTTTAGAAGGTGTTCCACTTTTTAGTGGACAAATGGATCCAGATTCAATTGTGGATTGGATAGATAACATTGAGAACCATTTTGAATGTGATGGTATCTATGAAGCACAAAAGGTAGTGGTGGCCAAGTCTAGACTAAGAGGTTCAGCTCTTACTTGGTGGAAGTTTTTGCAAACTGAGAGGGAAAAGAATGGTAAAGGTCCTATTGTGACATGGAAGGGTATGGTATCCAAAGTCAAGAAAACATATCTTCCTGATGACTATGAAGTTCAAATGCATATAAGGAGACACAATCTTAGGCAAAAATATTTGTATGTCCAAGCATATACCAAAGAGTTTCAAAAATTATGTTTGAGGTCCAAGGTAGTTGAAGATAGGAGCATCAAGCTAGCAAGGTATTTGAATGGCCTCAAATGGTCTATTCAAGAGGAGATGAGCCTAGTGAACTTCAAATCCATTAGGAAATGCTATCAAATGGCCTTGAAGATAGAGGAGAAGAGCAAGAGAAAGAAAGAAAGCTCCAAAGGTAAAGGCAAAGGAAAAGATACCAAAGGTCAAAGAGGTGGCTATGGTGGAAGAAGTTCTGATTCAAGAGCTCAAGGTGAGGTAAAATTCAGTGAGCAGCAAGAAGGAAGCTCAAGTAGAGGTGGTAGAGGAAGAAATTCTAACTCTAGCTTTAGAGGAAGAAGTGGTGGTTCATCACAAGGAGGAAGAGGCAATTATTTTTCTAATATGAAGTGCTACCATTGCAATCAAATGGGGCACCCTGCCTATAGATGCCCTAAGAAAGGTGGATCATCACAAGGAGGTGATAAGAGAGCTAACCTTGTTCATGAATATACAAATGTAGCAGATAAACATTTTGAGATTCCATTAAATTTAGAGGAAGGAGAGAACCTCATGATGAGGAGGACTCTAATCAAAGAACCAGTGAAGGAGGAGCCAAGCCAAAGAAGATCTTTGTTTAGGATCAAATGCAAGATTATGGGAAAAGTATGTAGGGTCATTATTGATTTAGGCTCTACTAATAATATAGTGTCAGAAGGAGCAGTCAGCAAGATCAAATTGAAAAGGATATCCCATACCAATCCTTACAAGGTTACTTGGCTCAATAAGGGTCAACATGTATTAGTGAATGAGCAAGCATGGGTGGAGTTCTCCATTGGAAGGTACAAAGACAAAGTTTTATGTGATGTTTTGCCTATGGATGCATGTCATTTTCTCCTAGGTAGACCTTGGAAATTTGACTGCCAAGCCATGCATGATGGAGGAAAGAATTTCTATTCTTTCAAGAAGGATAATACAACCTTCAAAATTCAGTCATTGTTGGAGGATGCTGAAGTAAAGATAGCAGGTCCAAATGTTCTTATGGTAGGTGAAAAATAATTCCTACAAACCATGGGAGAGAGTGAAGGCATAGGGTATGCATTGGTGTTGAAACCAAGAGAACGAGGTGAAGACAAGGTGACTAAGAAGACTGAATTACCAAAGGAGATTCAAGGTATGTTGCAGACTTACCAAGGCATTGTAAGTGATGGTCAACCTTTAGCCTTACCCCCTCAAAGAGCCATAAGTCATAGGATAGACCTTATCCCATGAGCTACCCTACCTAAAAAAGAAGCCTATAAGATGACCCCTCAACAAAATGAGGAAATAGCAAGGCAAATACAAGAGCTCTTAGACCAAGGCCTAATTAGAAAGAGTATTAGTCCATGTGTTGTACCCACCATACTTGCACCTAAGAAGGGAGGAACTTGGAGGCTATCTACTGACTCAAGGGATCTCAATAGGATAACCATAAGATATAGGTTCCCTATCCCTAGGATTGAAGACTTAATGGACTGTTTAGGTGAAGCAAGGTACTATAGCAAGATAGACTTGAAGAGTGGCTATCACCAAATAAGAATCCATGAAGGAGATGAGTGGAAGACAACCTTCAAAACCAATGAAGGGTTGTATGAATGGCTTGTCATGCCATTTGGATTGTCAAATGCCCCCTCTACATTCATGAGGCTCATGAATGAAGTACTCAAGGAATACATAGGCAAGTTTGTAGTTGTATATCTAGATGATATACTAATTTTTATCAAGACAAAGAGTGAGCATTTGGAGCACCTCAACATTGTCTTCAAGAAGCTGCAAGAAGAGAGGTTGATGATCAATTTGGAGAAGTGTGAGTTCATCAAATCAGAATTGGTGTATCTTGGTTTTTTCTTATCTCATGGCAATCTGAAAATGGATAAGAGCAAGGTAGAGGCTATCATGAGTTGGCCTACTCCAAAGTCAACAACTGAGGTAAGGATTTTTCATGGTCTTGCACAATACTATAGGAAGTTTATAAGACAATTTAGTGTAATTTGTGATCCTATGTTAGACACTATCAAAGGAGGAATGAAAACTAAGTTTATGTGGACTAAAAATGCTAATAATAGCTTTGAGTTGTTGAAGGAGAGGATAGCTACCCAACCTATTTTGGTGCTGCCAAGATTTGATAAACTATTCACCATTGAATGTGATGCTAGAAATGTAGCAATTGGGGTTGTTCTAAGCCAAGAGGGTAGACCAATGGCTTTCCATTTTGAGAAGTTAAGTGAGGCTAAGAGGAAGTACTCCTCATATGACTTAGAGATGTATGCATTGGTCCAAGCTCTAAGAAAATGGAGGCACTACTTGCTTCCCAAGGAGTTCATTGTGTATTTAGACAATCAAGCACTTAGCTTCCTAAATTCATAAGAGAAGTTGAGTCACAAGAACATGAAGTGGGTTGAGTACCTACAAGCCTACACCTTCATTATCAAGCACAAGAAGGGTGTACTAAACAAGGTGGCTAATGCATTGTCAAGAAGATCCCTCACACTCCAAGAAATTCAGTTGAAAAGCATGGGGATAGATCATTTCAAGGATCTCTATGTAGATGATGAAGACTTTGCTGACATCTACTAGGTATGTGCTGAATACAAGAATAATTTTCATAGTAAATATGCTGATTATACTTTTCAAAGTGATCTCTTGTTCAAAGGCAATCAATTGTGTGATCCTAGAGGCTCCATTAGAG
Organism: Chamaecyparis obtusa; assembly: GCA_027943335.1. NCBI lineage: Eukaryota > Viridiplantae > Streptophyta > Pinopsida > Cupressales > Cupressaceae > Chamaecyparis > Chamaecyparis obtusa. Next base: position 688,667 of record BSBK01005553.1, on the reverse strand, counting down.
AGAATTTGATTCAAGAAAAGCATAATGGTGCTTTGAGTGGTCACTTTAGGATCACTAAGACTCAATACCTTGTTTCAAGGTTTTACTTTTGGCCTAGAATGAATCTTGATGTTAGGAGGTATGTGGAGAGTTGTGTAGTATGTCAAAAGGCCAAGGGTACTTCTAAAAATGTTGGTCTTTATCAGCCACTACCAATTCCTACTAGGCCATGGGAATGCTTAAGCATCGATTTTGTAGTTGGGCTACCCAAGACAAGACAAGGGATGGATAGTGTTTAAGTTGTTGTTGATGGGTTTAGTAAGATGGCTCACTTTGTGCCATGCAAGACTACACATGATGCAAGTCAAATAGCATCTCTATTCTTCAAAGAGATAGTAAGAATGCATGGACTACGAATTAGCATTGTTTCAGACATAGACACAAAGTTTATGAGTCATTTTTGGAAGACTCTTTGGCAAAGATTGGGCACTAACTTATGTTTTGGGTCAACATACCATCCCCAAATTGATGGTCAAATAGAGGTTGTTAATAGGAGTCTTGGAAACCTTCTAAGATGCCTAACTAAGGAGTATGGTCAGCAATGGGATCAGTTGATTGGGCAAGCTGAATATGCCTATAATGATACTATCAATAGATCAACTAAGAAGAGTCTATTTGAAATTGTATATGGCCTACATCCTAGAGGATTCTATGAGTTGAGAGATTTAAAAGATGGAGTCAAGGCAAGTGCATATGCTGATGACTTTGCATTTGCTATGCAAGAAGTTCATGAAACAGTGAGGAAGACATTGGTAGACAACACCACCAAACACAAAGCCAAGGTAGATGAAAGTAGAAGGTTAGTGGAGTTCAAAGTTGGTGATCTTGTTATGATACACTTGAAGAAATCCAAGTTGAAAAAAGGAGTCCCTCATAAGCTGCAAATGAGAAGGATAGGACCATGTCCTATATTGGAAAAATATGGTGACAATGCCTTCAAGATAGACCTGCCGAAGGATAGTGGATTATTCAATATCTTTAATGTTTTAGACCTTGTCCATAACAAGGGACCACAAAAAAACAGTGACCAGAAAATCAATGAGGTGATCAAGGATGTGGAAGATCTTCAACTTCCTACAGCTGCAGGTACAGGGGCAGACAATGTACTAGACACAAGGACCTACAAGAAAATAAGACATAAAGAGTATAAGGAGCACCTCATTCAGAGGTATGTGCAGAATGCTGATGATGCTATTTGGGTCAAAGAAATAGAGTTTACAAGGTTGGGAATTGATCCTAGCCCCATCAATCCAAGGGTGGATTGAACTTCTTATTTTGGGGAGGATGGTGCAGGAGCACCTAGGCTAACCTCTACTAGTTAGTCAATTTTTGGCTTGTACTTGACTCTAGCCAAGTCAAGAAGTTAGTATAGTTTGGTTGAGGACCTTAGAAGGTATTTTTTTATGTTTTCTATGTGAATTAGTTACTAAGACTAAGGTCACAAAAATAGCCTTTGTTAGTTGTTATTTAAATTCTTAATGCTAGGAGTTAGGGAGATTGAGTCATTAATATGTCTTAGGCCTAAGAATGGTTAATGGTTGTTAAATAAATATGATGATCATGAATGATCTTGGATCCTCAAAATATGTGAGGATAAGAAGCCTAGAATATAGGATTAAGGCATCTATCAAAGTTGCCAAGTGTTGTAAGAATGTTGGCATAAGAACATTTATACTAATTACAAATATTGCATGTATCATGGCTAACCTTGGATTCATTTGAATGTGGGAGGTTATGCTCAACAAAATAGGCCCTAGAATAGTGGAGGAGACACCTAATGGAGTTATGTATTGAATCTCCAAGCATTGGTTGCATTATTGTAAAAGTTTGAGTGAATGTATTGAGCTCTGCAATTTTGTTTGAAGTGATATTTTGATTTTTGAAGGAAAAGTCATACTTGTAGCTAGAAATGCATTGATAAAGTGGTTGATTCATGTTATATAGTAATTTTTAAGACTTTTTCATGTTATGTGTTAAGGGTTTAGAGTATATTTATCATAGTTTTCAAGTTGTTTTAGTTCAGGACTTTCTTTTGGTCACACTATGACAGATTTTGTAAAAATGGCTCCCATGTGAGATTAAACCATGGAAACACAAAATAAGTGGTTGAATATTAAAGTGGGGCCTCTATAAATATTGTATCTAAAGTAAGGAATCATCATGAGCAAGGGAGATAGCTTAATGATTAGGCCCTAGGCGAGTTAGACATCCCGGTTAGAGGCTTGGCAGGGAGAAATCAAATCATTTCATGTGGGGAATGGGAAGTAAAGAACATCCCCAAGAATTTTTATGGTATTTTTTCATGTTATTTATCCATCCTAAGAATTTGGAAGTCATCCCAATCCATTAGGATAGGTTTTGAGCAATTTTCATCAGTCCTAGACAAGCTGTCCTAGAAACTAGACCTTTTAGCCCTGTTTCTCCTTGATATTAGGAAGGAGGTGTACGGTCACTTTCAGACCCAAAACCGTGAATGAAAGTTTTAAAACTTCCAAAAGGGTATCCAAATAAAGTTTTATTTTTCTGAGTTTTTTTGGGAAATTTTAGTAAAAAGCGGAAAAATGGACTGGTGAAGGCTACTAGAAATAGGCCTAAAATTAAGGTCTCTTTTGATGAAATCTTGAATCCGATAAACCTATGAGCCAAGAACCTTCCAAAATCATTCAAATGGGATGGAATATGAATGAATTAAATGTGAAGAAGGTCCCCACAATTAATTTTGAAATTTGTGAAGTTTTAGTGGATTTGGCACTTAGATCCATCTAAGTGAAAGTTAGAAAGAGAACCAAAATTAAGGTGTGGATCATCCAAGGTGGAGTTTTCAAGGTGTGACTCTTGTATTAAAGAGTGAATAGGACTTAGTTAATGATCTAAGCCTATTGGGAAAGGCTATAGAAGCATAGGATACTTAGGAGATAAAAGAAATCTCTTGGTGGGAGTGGAAAACTAAGCCTAGGAGTTTTATCATACATCAAAAAGTGATGTTTCATTACTTGCAGTTTGGAGGTAAGGTTTTGTTGAGTATTAAGATTCTGATTCTAGAGTTATACAACTAACCTTCAACTTATAATAGATAGAGATAAAAAATGGTGATCGGTAGTTCATAGTCTATAACAATGTTTAAGATATATGTATTAATGTATTGCATTTTGTGCCATCTATATGAAGCATGTAGAAATTCTCATTGGGGAAAGTAAAATATGTTTTAGAAAATAGATAGAATGTCCTTGATCTAGCATAATGTGTGTGCTTTAAGGTCTAGCAAATTACACATTTGATTGAAAAATTTTTATGTCGCTAACTTGTCCATAGTTTATGTATGTTGTAGGTTGACATGAAGTGGTAATTACTATTGGAATTCTTAATGTTCAACAATTTATAAAAGTGCTCTTTTTGAATGGTTTATTGGAGAAACAAATAGAACAAAAAAATTGGGATGAGAAGAAGTTGAAGTAGTATATGAGGAATAAGTCTACAATAATAAGATAAATGAGTAGAATTATCTAAAAAAAATTAATAACATTTCAATATAGTACAAAGGTTGATAATATTTGTGTATCAATTAATAAGGAGCTTGTCTTATAGAAGTTAAATTTAGTTCTACTTAAGGACCCATTAAATCTCAATATCTAAAATTGATAATGTATCTTGGCTAATTTGTATTTAAATAAATATAAAAATGACTTACCATTTCAGGGTATGTGCAAGATCATGAGCGGCCAAACTATGCCCTTAAGTGGCAATGAAAAATCAGCAAATTAGGGTTAGTCAACTTGATGTAAAAATTTGAACTAGCTATCAACCTAATACCAAAAAGTTGTAACAATAGAATCTATAGGAAATTGAATGTAGTTTCTTAACTACTAGGCCTTTTTAAAAAAAAAATTAATATAATTGGTGAAAAGTATAGATTTCAATGCAGCAGTACAAAAATTTCCGGAAAAAAATAAGAAGTAGGTGTATCTCTGACCACCTTAATCATGATCAAATGATAATATTTTTTTAAAAGATTTTATATATAAGTAGTAGACTCATGCCCAAATGTGACGCATATTTTTTTGTAATTTTATTCCAAAAAAAAATTAATTATGAATATTCTGCTACAATGTTTTCTGACTTAAAAAAATCCCGTGTCTGACCACCTTAACTCATTCAAAACTTTACAAAATTCATTTTTTTTTCCCTTATAGTAGGCGAAGCATAGAATGTGATACTTTTTTCGGATTTCAAAAATGTTATACCGTTTGAAAGTTATAGTCATTTTTCAATCAGTATATAAATCAACATTTTAGAGGTAACTTAATTAGAAATAACTAATAATTACTTACCAAATTCAAAATTTGACAGCAATTATATCGATAGAAAGTTGATAATCTCCTTAAAATACCCTTTTCATTTCATCAAATTTGGGTGCAAAAAAAATTGTCAGCTACATGGTCGAAGTCTAGAACTCAGAGAAACAGGGGAAAAACACATTTTTGTGACATTTGAAGAGTTGACCAGGGAGGTTTGGTGCACAAAGTAATACTGAGCCTAATCAGGTACCCGATTTCAAATCGGGTACCCAATTTTTTTGAGTACCCGAAAATCCTGACAGAATTTTGAATTTTAAATTTTCCCTCCCCTTCCTCCCTCTTAATTTATTTCCAACCCCTTTCTCCCTCCAATTTCTCCATACTTCAATATATTATATATCAAAAATTATATATTAGATTATATATTATATATATTAAATATTACATAATATCTATTATATATTAAATATTATAAAATATACATTTTACATTAAATATTATATAATATATATTAATATTAAATGTTCCATTATACATCATATATTATATATTATTTTATATGTATTTTACAATATATAACATGACATCTTCATATTTAAATTGTATGTAATATATATTTTATATTATAATATAAATATTTATATATATATATATATATATATATATGATAAGTATTATATATTAATTATAAATTATTGTTGTATATATAATAAAATTAAGTATAGTATATATATAATATATATATTATATAGGACATATTAATACATAGGTTAATTACACCAATATAAGGCATCCAAAAGGTTTCCAAAGGGGTCATAGAGGGTTCCTAAGGGTCCTAAGGCTTGAGAAACTATACTAGGACCCCTTAGGTCCCGGTGTAACCCCCGACAACACATTAGAGCACTCAATTGTGTCCCAAGGGGTTGTACTACCCCTTGGGACACACTTTAGTGTTGAAATGTGTCAAAAGAGGTCATGGGGACTTCATAGGGGTCATATTACACCTTATCACATGTTAGGACCCCTAGGAAGTCCCCATGACCCCTTTTGACACATTTCAACACTTAAGTTTGTCCCAAGGGGATGTATGACCCCTTAGGACACACTTGAGTGTTCTCATGTGTCGAAAGGGGTCACCGAGACTTCCTACGGGTCCTAGTATGCCATATCACACATTAGGACCCCTAGGAAGTCCCGATGACTCCTTTTGACATATTTCAACACTCAAGTGTGTCCCAAGGGGTCGTATGACCCCTTATGACACACTTGAGAGTTCTAATATGTCAAAAGGGGTCATGGGGACTTCTTAGGTGTTCTAACATGTGATAAGGCATACTAGGACCCCTAGGAAGTCCCCATGACCCCTTTTGACACATCTCAACACTTGAGTGTGTCCTAAGGGGTCGTATGACCCCTTAGGACACACTTGAGTGTTCTAATGTGTTGAAAGAGGTCATAGGCACTTCCTAGGGGTCCTAGTATGCCTTATCACACGTTAGGACCCCTAGGAAGTCCCGATGATCTCTTTTGACACATTTCAATAGTCAAGTGTGTCCTGAGGGGTTGATGAATCCTTAAGACAAACTTGGGAGTTCTATTGTGTTGAAAAGGGTCATGGGGACTTCCTAGGGGTCCTAACGCATGATAATGCATACTAGGACCCCTTGAAAGTCCCCATGACCCCTTTTGACACATTTCAACACTCGAGTGTGTTCCAAGGGGTCATATGACCCCTTAGGACACATTTGAGTGTTCTTATGTGTCAAAAGGGCTCATGGGGACTTCCTAGGGGTCCTAGTATGCCATTATCATGCGTTAGGACCTCTATGAAGTCCCCATGACCCCTTTAAACACATTTTAACACTCAAGTGTGTCCCAAGGGGTCATATGACCCCTTCGGACACACTTGAGTGTTTTCATGTGTCAAAAGGGGTCATGTGGACTTCCTAGGGGTCCTAGTACGCCTTATCACATGTTAGGACCCCTAGGAAGTACTAATGATCCCTTTTGACACATTTCAACACTCAAGTGTGTCCTAAGGAGTCTTATGACCCCTTGGGACACACTTGAGAGTTCTAATGCGTCGAAAGGGGTCATGGGGACTTCCTAGGGGTCCTAGTATGCCTTATCACATCTTAGGACCCCTAGGAAGTCTTCATGACCCCTTTTAACACATTTCAACACTCAAGTGTGTTTCAAGGGGTCATATGACCCCTTATGACACACTTGAGAGTTCTAATATGTCAAAAGGGGTCATGGGGACTTCCTAGGGGTCCTAACTCGTGATAAGGCATACTAAGACCCCTAGGAAGTCCCCATGACCCCTTTTGACACATTTCAACACTCAAGTGCGTCCCAAGGGGTCGTATGACACCTTAGGACACATTTGAGTGTTCTAATGTGTCAAAAGGGGTCATGGGCACTTCTTAGGGGTCCTAGTATGGCTTATCACATGTTAGGACCCCTAGGAAGTCTTGATGACCCCTTTTGACACATTTCAACACTAAAGTGTGTCCCAAGGGATCGTATGACCCATTAGGACACACTTGAGAGTTATAATGTGTTGAAAGAGGTCATGGGGACTTCCTAGGGGTCCTAATGTATGATGAGGTGTACTAGGACCCCTAGGAAGTCCCCATGACCTCTTTTGACACATTTCAACACTCAAGTGTGTCCCAAGGGGTTGTATAATCTCTTAGGACACACTTGAGTGTTATCATGTGTCAAAAGGAGTCATGGGGCCTTCTTAGGCATCCTAGTACACCTTATCACTTGTTAGGACTCCTAAGAAGAATCGATGACCCCTTTTGACACAATTCAACACTCAAGTGTGTCCCAAAGGGTCATATGACACCTTAGGACACACTTGAGAGTTCTAATATGTCAAAAGGGGTCATGGGGACTTCCTAGGGGTCCTAACACATGATAAGGCATACTAGAACCCCTAGAAAGTCCTCATGACCCCTTTTGACACATTTCAACACTCAAGTGTGTCCTAAGGTGTCATACAACCCCTTGGGACACACTTGAGTGTTGAAATATGTCAAAAGGGATCATCAGTACTTCCTAGGGGTCCTAACATGTGATAAGGCATACTAGGACCCCTAGGAAGTCCCCATGACCCCTTTCAACACATTTCAACACTCAAGTGTGTCCTAAGGGGTTGTATGACACCTTAGGACACACTTGAGTGTTCTAATGTGTTAAAAGGGGTCATGGGCATTTCCTAGGGGTCCTAGTATGCCTTATCAAACGTTAGGACCACTAGGAAGTCTTGATGACCTTTTTTGACATATTTCAACACTCAAGTGTGTCCCAAGGGGTTGTATGACCCCTTAGGATACACTTGATAGTTATAATGTGTCGAAAGGGGTCACGGGGATTTCCTAGGGGTCCTAACATAGGATAAGGCATACTAGGACCCCTAGAAACTCCTCATGACCTCTTTTGACACATTTCAAAACTCAAGTGTGTTCCAAGGGGTCATATAATCTCTTAGGACACACTTGAGTGTTCTCATGTGTCAAAAGGGGTCATGGGGACTTCCTAGGTGTCCTAGTATGCCTTATCAGATGTTAGGACTCCTAGGAAGTACCGATGACCCATTTTGACACATTTCAACACCCAAGTGTGTCCCAAGGGGTCATATGACACCTTAGGACACACTTGAGAGTTCTAATGTGTCAAAAGGGGTCATGGGGACTTCCTAGGGGTCCTAACACATGATAAGGCATACTAGAACTCCTAGAAAGTCCCCATGACCCCTTTTGACACATTTCAACACTCAAGTGTGTCCTAAGGTGTCATACAACCCCTTGGGACACACTTGAGTGTTGAAATGTGTCAAAAGGGATCATCAGTACTTCCTAGGGGTCCTAACATGTGATAAGGTGTACTAGGACCTATAGGAAGTCCCCATGACCCCTTTTGATACATGAGAACCCTCAAGTATGTGCTAAGAGATTATACGACCTCTTGCGACATACTTGAGTATTGAAATGTGTCAAAAGAGGTCATGGGGACTTCCTAGGGGTCCTAATATGCCTTATCACACATTAGGACCCCTATGAAGTCCCCATGACCCCTTTCGACACATTAGAACTCTCAAGTGTGTCCTAATGGGTCATACAACCCCTTGGGACACACTTGAGTGTTGAAATGTGTCAAAAGGGGTCATCAAGACTTCTTAGGGGTCCTAACATGTGATAAGGCATACTAGGACCCTTTGGAAGTTCGCATGACCCCTTTTGACACATTAGAACACTCAAGTGTTTCCTAAGGTGTCATACAACCCCTTGGGACACACTTGAGTGTTGAAATGTGTCAAAAGGGGTCATGGGGGACTTCCTACGGGTCCTAGTACATCTTATCATGTGTTAGGACCCCTAGGAAGTCCCCTTGACCCCTTTTGACATATTAGAACTCTCAAGTGTGTCATAAGGGGTCATACGACCCCTTGGGACACACTTGAGTGTTGAAATGTGTCAAAATGGGTCATGAAGACTTCCTAGGGGTCCTAACACATGATAAGGCATACTAGGACCCCTAGGAAGTGCCCATGACCCCTTTGGACACATTAGAACTCTCAAGTGTGTCCTAAGTGGTCATAGGACTCCTTGGGACACACTTGAGTGTTGAAATGTTTTAAAAGGGATCATCAGTACTTCCTAGGGGTCCTAACATGTGATAAGACATACTAGGACCCCTAGGAAGTGCACACAACCCCTTTTGGCACATGAAAACACTCAAGTGTGTCCGAAGGAATCATATGACCCCTTGGGGCACACTTGAGTATTGAAATGTGTCAAAAGGGGTCATGGGCACTTTGTAGGGGTCCTAACATGTGATAAGATGTACTAGGACCCCTAGGAAGTCTCCATGACCCCTTTTGACACATTAGAACACTCAAGTGTGTCCTAAGGCATTATACAACCCCTTGAGACATACTTTAGTGTTTAAATGTGTCAAAAGAGGTCATGGGGACTTCCTAGGGGTCCTGGTATGCCTTATTATGTGTTAGGACCCCTAGGAAGTCCCCATGACCCCTATTGACACATTTGATTTATCAAGTGTGTCCTAAGGGGTCCTATGACCCCTTCGAACATAATTGTGCATTAAAATGTTTCAAAAGGGCTCATGAGGACTTCCTAGGGGTCCTAGTATGCCTTATCATGCACTAAGACTCCTAGTAAGTCCCCATGACCCCTTTTGACACATTAAAACCCTCAAGTGTGTCCTAAGGGGTCTTACGACTCCTTCAAACACACTTGAGGGTTCAAATGTGTCAAAAGGGGTCATGGGGACTTCCTAGGGGTCCTAGTATGCCTTATCATGTGTTAGGACCCCTAGGAAGTCCCCATGACTTTGTTTGACACATTAGAACCATCAAGTGTGTTCCAAGGGGTCGTAGGACCCCTTTAGACATACTTGAGGGTTCAAATGTGTCAAAAGGGATCATGGGGACTTTCTAGGGGTCCACCCCTTAGGACACACTTGAGGGTTTTAATGTGTCAAAAGGGTTCATGGGGACTTCCTAGGGATCCTAGTATGCCTTATCACATGTTAGGAACCCTAGGAAGTCCCCATGACCCCTTTTGACACATTAGTACACTCAAGGGTGTCCTAAGGGGTCGTAGGACCCCTTCGAACACACTTGAGGGTTCACATGTGTTAAAAGGGGTCATGAGGACTTCATTGGGGTCCTAGTACACCTTATCATGTGTTAGGACCCCTAGGAAGTCCCCATGACCCCTTTTGACACATTGGAATGCTCAAGTGCTACCACCCCTTTGGACACACTCAAGCTTTCCAATGTGTTAAAATGGGTCATGGGGACTTCCTAGGGGTCCTAATGCGTCATAAGGCATACTAGGACCCCTAGGAAGTCCCCATGAACCATCTTGACATATTTGAACACTCAAGTGTATCCAAAGGGGTCCTACAACCTCTTAGGACACACTTGAGGATTTTAATGCGTCCAAAAGAGTCATGGGGACTTTCTAGGGGTCCTAACGCATGATAAGGTGTACTAGAACCCCTATGAAGTCCCCATGACCCCTTTTGACACATTTGAAACCCTCAAGTGTGTCCGAAGGGGTCCTAGGACCCCTTCGGACACACTTGAGGGTTCCAATGTGTCAAAAGGGGTCATGGGGACTTTCTAGTGGTCCTAGTATGCCTTATCACGTGTCAGGACCCCTAGGAAGTCCCCATGACCGCTTTTGAAACATTGGAATGCTCGAGTGTGTCTGAAGAGGTCATAGGACCTCCTCGAACACACTTTAGCATTCCAATGTTTTCAAAAGGGGTCATGGGGATTTCCTAGGGGTCCTAACGCGTGATAAGGTGTACTAGGACCCCTAGGAAGTCTCGGTAACCCCTTTCAACATACAATTTAAATATTATGATCTATAAAGTTTATATATATATATATATATATATATATATATATATATATATATATATATATATATATGATATTCTTATATAAAATATATATTAATAGATAATTATATCTATAATACATATTAAATATATAATATATATATATATATATATATATATATATATATATATGATATTCTTATATAAAATATATATTAATAGATAATTATATCTATAATACATATTAAATATATATATATATATATATATATATATATATATATATATATATATATATATATATATATAATATATATATATATATATATATATATATATATATATATATATATATATATATATATATATATATATATATATATATATATATATATATATATATACACATATATATTTTATATAAGAATATCATATATATATATATATAATTTGTACATATAAATATAATATAAGTTCGTTAAATATATTTATATATAATACAGATTAATATAAAAAAAATAGATTAATATAAAATATTATACTATAAAGTATATATGACATACAATTTAAATATTCTAAGATATTATAATATAAAATATATATTAATATATAATTATATATATAATTTATATTAAAATATTTACATAATACCCCTTACTACCCTTTAAATGTTATATATATATATATATATATATATATATATATATATATATATATATATATATATATATATATATATATATATATATATATATATAGACACACAGACACACATACATATATATATATATAATTTATACATATATTTATATAATATAAACGTTAAATATAATTATATACAATACAGATTAATATATAAAAAATATATTAATTTATAAAATATTATAATATAAAATATATATGACATACAATTTAAAACTCCTAAGATATTATAATATAAAATATATAAATTAATGTATAATTATATATATAATACATATTTAAACATTATATATAAAAGTTTAATTTTTTCATTTACTCCCACCATTTTGTCAACTCAGAAATATCAGGTACTCGATTTCAAATCATGTACTCAATTAGGCTTGTGTTTTGGTGTCAGGTTTGCCCAGGTGTACTGACACCGAGGCCTACTAAAAAGTCAACATACATTTTCATGCGCTTTTGGACGAGTGAAAAGTGGATTTTTTTACATCGCCACTTTTTGGCCCCTCATGATCTTGCACATACCCTTCATTGGGGCCTTTCTAAAAATACAATATGAAATAAAATTTCTTCCAAGAAAATTTGTAATTCTAGAATTTGACAACAAAAATTTTACATTGTTTCATCAAAGTTCCTCGAGGAACAATGGGAGAGAGAATACAACCACACATGTATGAATCTTGAGTGTAAGCTTCTTTTTTTAAAATTTTTTTTATTGATAAGATCTACACATGGTATTAAATGATTACACATGGGTGGTAGGATCCCCTTACCATGATGCATGTACCAAACTAAGGGCACATGAAAGATAGAAAAAATGAATGGGAAAAAATCTTTGGAGTATAAGCATTTTGATAGAGTATAGTGACCACTTAATAATAAGAGGGAATAGCTTATAGTATCTATTTTACTATCCAAAAATGGTGAATAATGAACTAGACATAATAAGGCCAAGTAAGTGTGCAAAGGAAGTGTGAGGTAATTAGAGAAACATATGAGGGTGTACAAATGTCTCGAAAGAGGAGAGTTATATAAAAATAATTAAATATAAGTTGAGGATAATTGTGAATTAATGTGGTACAAATATTTTGGGATTGTATGAAGTGGATGGTTTGAATTAATTTGTGTAAGAAGGTATAGTGTCATAGTATAAACTAGGGTGAAACAAGATGGATAAGTAAAGTGAAGGTAGTAATCCATGTATGATGTGGTATATGAACGAAAAAAAGAAGTATTAACCTACATTTAGTTATAATCATAGGGTTCAAAAGATGGTGGTATATAAAACTAAGGTTGTGAGAGAAGATTAGGTGTAGAAATGAGGGTTTCCACCCAAGATTCATGCATAACATAACAAGTAAAATTGCATAGAAATTTCAAGAATCTAAATAGTTAATTTTTGTTACTCCAATATAATAAAAAATACATATCAAAAATTACAATGATTGGCCTCATGGCTTTACCTCATCCAAAAAGATATAAATATTTCTCAATTCTGAGAAAAAAGATACATCTTCTCAACTTCAAACGATCAGTCCATTTGAATGATCAAATCTAGTTTGGAAGACCCACTAATATTTGGATGCCTAAACACTAGCACAAGCCTCCCTTTTATAGTATTCTCACACCTCTTGGAAATATCACTACCAAACTTTGTGAGAAACACATGAAAATAAAAAAATTTAAGATAGCCAATATATTTAACATGGTGAAGCATCTTCTCAACTCCTACACCAGAGTGACAGGCCAATCCATAAATTGGAATAAAAGCTCAATCTTCTTCATTAACACTCCTGAGGGGAGATAGAGGAGAATAGTAGACATCATGGGTTGTAGTATCAATTCTCTCTCATCCAACTATTTGGGCTTGCCTTTAGGTGTTAAACCTTTGAAAGCATTCTAGAACAAATTAATTGACAGATTCAATAGGAAGCTAGTAGGTTGGAAAGGGGTATCCCTCAATCAAGCTGGTAAAATCCAATTGGTCAAATCTACTCTGCAAAACCTCCCAACCTATGCATTAAGCCTCTTTTCCATTCCTGCAAAAGTTGTGGAGGCCATGGAAAGTATTCAGAGAATATTTCTTTGGTCTGGAAGTGAAGATCATAAGAGACTCCCTCTTATAGTCTGGGACAAAGTCTATCACCCAAAGTGTGTTGGTGGCCTTGGGATTAGGAGAATTAGACTATTCAAAAAATCTCTCCAAGCTGAAAAATTATGGTGCATCTTCAATAGCATAGGGGAATGGAGAGACACTTTTGAAGATAAATATCTCACTAAAAATTCAATTAAACTTTTCTTTGAAGAGATTGATTCACCGAAAGGCTCTTTTATATGGAATGACTTCCTTAATGCTAAGGATTTCACCATGTTGAAGGAAAAATGGAAGATAGGAATGGCCAATCCATTAACTTCTGGAAAGATAACTAGCTTCAATTAGGTTGCCTGAGTGATTGTGAGCCTTTCAATATCTAGATGGAGGAATGTTCCCACATCTATGGCTCCCAAGTCAATAACTATAGAATGGACAATAATTGGGCTGACCTCTCCCAGGTGTCTCATGACCTGATTCATCTTATGATTTCCCTCAATGCGGTCTCCCTGTCCTCTGCCAGGATGAGCTAATCTAGGAAGAATCTCCAGATGGGACCTTCATTGTGGCCTATGCCTACTCTTCTTAGGTGTCACAGATTCAAGAAGCCAATCCTCTTTGTGCTAAAGCTTGGATCCCATGACCTTACCCCTAAAATCAATGTCTTCTTTTGGTTTTTACTCCAGAATCGCATTCTTACGGTTGATAATCTTATCAAGAGAGGTTTCCAAATCCCCAAAAGGTGTGTGCTATGTAAGTGCCAAGCGGAATTAGTGGATCACTTGTTCATTCACTTCTCTTTTGTAAGTAAAATATGGTATCTCCTCCTTTCTTTTCTGGATTTATCCTCGTGCTTTCCCCTGTCTTTTAAAGACCTTTTTTTTTTTTTTTTTTTTTTCTCAATGAGCTTTCTCCTCGAATAATTCTATTTTCTGATTATTTAGCTCCTAGATTCTTCCACACTTTTTTGGGGGAGTTTGGAAAGAATGCAATAATCACATCTTTTGTGATATTTCTACTCCTCCCAAAGTAATCTTTGATAAGATCAAATTTTTTGTGAAAGAAAATTTTTATTTCTATGGTGGATCTAACCAATTTGTAGGTAAGGTCCAAGACACTGCCTTTAATAGAAGCAAGGAGAAAAGACATAATTGCACTTGGAGCTATCCCCTAGAAGGCTAGTCCAAAGAAAACTTTGATGGTGCGGCCAAAGGGAATCTTTGCATGGTGGGCAGTGGAGGAGTAATCAGGAATTTCTATGGTTTTGGGTTCGTTGTTGTCATCTTACCTCTCAACTCACAAACAAACCACTTTACTGAAGTGAGTGCAGCCCTCCAAGTCACCAAACTAGCCCATGACATAGGGATCAAAAAGCTCTGGCTCGAAGGAGACTCCAAGAACATCATTAAATTCTTAAAATTCAATCATTCCCCTTCATGGAATATATCCAATATGATAGAAGAAATGTGGGCCCTCTTAAATTCTTTTGAAGCAGTTCACATATCCCACATGCACAGAGAATCCAACCATGTCACTAACTAGTTTTCCAACTTGGCAGTTGAAAAGGAAGTAATGATGAGGTGACACCACAGTGGAGATTTCCCATGCAAGGTGAAGGATTTAGTTGATAGGGATAGAATCCAAGGAAAGGAGGGAATCATAAATGATAATAATGAAAAGTAATGTGGATTTTTGGATGTGCCACTCCATAAATGGAAAGTACTGGAGGGACAAAAAGGCTAATAACTATGCATCCCTTTCACATGATTTTTTGGTACTCATTCCCAAGAACTGCATCTATTCCCAAAGGAAAAAAAGAAGAAAGCTTGGGATGATTGTTGCTAGAATAAATCTGAACAATAGCTATCAGTCTTACCAGAGAATTGCCCAAATCCATTTTGGAGTGATGGTTGGGGAAAGACATAGAAGGGAGCCTGTAAATGATAGTGCGAAATGGAAGAGACACACTAAGGTTTGGAATGCTCTGCAAAAAGGGTAAATTATGACCTTCATCAAAAGGTTACATGGTAGCAAGGAGGCGGTCACAAATATTTTTGTGAAAATCTGGAATGAAGGAAGCATGGAGATTGAGGGAAAGAATTTCACTGTCACCGAGGAGGTCATCTTGAAAGTTACCAAAATCCCCATTGTTGGAAAAAAATTCTACAGGGACCGCAAAATCTCTGACATTATCGTCAACAATTTTATGAGAGATGAGGAAGAGAAGAAATCTATAGTTAAAATGGGAAGTTACTAACAGCCTGAAGGTATCAAACTATTGTGGAGGTTTGTTCTTAAAGCCCTGATATCTTATGTCACATTGGACGCTAGGTTCGACATAATTAGGACCTACCACTTTGTACTACTACATCATCTTAGGCATGGTATGAAAGTTTCCATCCTATTTTACCTATATTCTTCAATTAATGATAATATTAATGGCTTTAGGGAGAAGAATATAGCAAACCCAGCTTTGCATGAGGGTCTATTACTATTAATTTATGAATTCTTCAAAGCCCAAACTCTAGGGAAGGAGAGAGTGGACAATAAGGAAAGAACTAATGTCTCTAGGTTGGATTATGTCCCCTCAAACCCAGATGATAGTGGGGAATGCACTCAGAGGATTATGAGGATGAAGAATTTATAAAATCAAAGTAGGGATCCTCCTCTAAGAAGAGATCAGCGAGCTAGGTCAAAAAAGAAAACCCCCCCAAAAAGTAGGCTAGAAAGGAGATTTCCTCCAAAGAGGAGTATAACAACAATGTGGATGAAATGAACACTAATGATGAGGTAGGTAATTCCAGAGGTGAGGTCGGGAAGAAAAGGGAACAGACCATAGGGGAGAAATACAATACTAAGGGGGAAAGCTTTGGCCGTCTTTTAGTAGAGCTAGCCATTAGCAAAGATAATACTCTGCCTCCCCCTTCTGGAGCCAACAAAAATACTCAGTACCCTAATAATGAGGAGCTAAATGATGACCAGGAAGATCCCTCAACCCAGTCCCCCAACACACATGACCTTTCAGATGATAAGAACCGGTCAAGAGGGGAGTATCATAGTGATGACTCTGGAAAGGGGAAAAAAGTGTGGTGGAATTTTAACATGAACACAGTACAGATGTGGATTATTAGGGATGTTGTGAACCCCAAAATCCTCTAGGACATTGATGGTAGAATCCAGTAGGAGGACCTGATTGAACCTTCCCTAGTCATCCTCAATGACAAGGCTAGAGAAATAGAGTTGAATCTTCTTAACAATGCTAAGAACAACATGTTGGACCAGTTCAGGTCATTCAAATGGATCTTCCATGAACTAGAAAAACTCAAGGAAAAACCCCAGGGCATCAAAAATGATAAGGAGCACAAAGCCACATAGGATATTCATCGCCTAGATTCAAGGATCAACCATCTGGAAGATAAAATGAAAAGCCTCGAGGAAACCCTCAAAGGTATAGCATAGAAAAATTTCAACATCCTTAAAGCCTCCAATGAGCACATCAAATTCCTCATATAAAAAATGGAAGAGAAGATGGATGGCAAGGATGAGCAGAAAACCAAAGAGGAAAAAAAGGAGAAGTCCAACAAAGGTTTGGGTAAGAGAACTAGAGCCAGGTCAAAGAGAAATATGGACAAAGAAGACTCCAATGACATTCAGAAGATCAAAGAGGCTACATAGAAGATGGAGCTTCTTGAAACCAATGTTGTTGTGATGCTCAGGAACCTCTCTTGATCTTACCTTCTGGTGCCTTTTCTCCTGTCCCCCTTTTTTGCTCTATTTTGACAGTTCCATCTCTATGGTAGTATGACTCTCAGCCTGCCTATGGCCTATCTCTTCATTTTTTTTTTCTTTGTTAAGTCTTGAACTCTTTAATGCTACATTCCAAGTTGCTGTGGGTTTCAAGAACCCTGTAAAACCTGTTTTACTTAATAAAAAACATAGCCAATATATTATTCTTGAACTTCCCATGGGGGACCTAAAGGGCTTTCTTTTCAATTTTTTAAAGTGGACACTTGGAGGGGCATCTTTCTTATTTTATATATAACCACTCAATATATGCGAGTCAATGATTCTTCTCCTTTCTTATTTTTGTAACAAAATAAGGATTTTATTGATTTTATATTAGAAATGATATAAAAATATATTTTTTGAAATAATGTTTTGACGCACCCTTTGTATGTGTTTCAAGATAAGCATTTTAAAATAGAATATGTTTAAAAATACATATTTTGAAAGTCATTATGTTTAAAAACATGTGTTATAAAACACATTATTTTTAAAAAGCATGTTGTGAAACACATTATGGTTAAAAACATGCTGTAAAACATATTATGGTTAAGAACACGTGTTTTGAAATAAACTGCACTTAAAAACACGTGTTTTAAAATACATTGTGTTTAAAAACACTTGTTCTAAAACATATTGTGTTTAAAAATATGTGTTTTGAAATGCATTATATTTGGAAACAAATGTGTTTCTAAACATACTATATTTTGAAATCAAGACAAAATATAAATAATTAAAACATCACCTTTTCTAGCATTTACTAAAAAATTATATTATATGTGAAAGATTAGGGAAAATTTCATGTTGTTTTAGTCTAGTTGTCCAATTATAATCTTGGTTATACAATGAAATAGTGGTATTTGTAACATATTGTATTTTGGAATACACTGTATTTTGAAACACATTGTATTTCAAAACACATCATGTTTTAAAACATAGTGTGGTTTGAAACAAAGATAGAAAAATAAACTATTCAAAAATAATTTCTTTATAACATTTACTAACTATATATGAAAAAATAGGAAAATGTTACACTTATTTTAGTCTAGTTGTTAAATAATACAATGGGAATCTAGGTTAAAAATCATAGTGTATTCCAAAAGAAGGTATATTTGGAAATAATGTTTTCATTCACATTATGTTTAAAGTCATACGTTTTGAAATACACAGTTCTTTTCATATATTATGTTTTGCAACATAATGTGTTTTGATACCAATATAAAAAATAAACCATTAGATTCCAACATTTACTAAAGAGGCGGACCATAAATGAAAGAGTGGGGTTAAAAGTTACAAGTGATCTAGTCTAGCCAGAGCTAAAAATACAATGAGAATCTTGTAACACCCCTATAACCCTGACATGACTTTATTGTTATTTGGTGGAATTTATTGAATGATGTAGGATCCTCTATGTTTCTCTTACTACTAATGTAAGTATGATTCTTCATTAGGTACTAGTATTGAGATACTTGTTTAATAATGTAAGTATGATTCTTCATTAGGTACTAGTATTGAGATACTTGTTTAATACATTCTATTAGCCTATTCATAATGACTTCATAATCTAGTACTCGATGATGATTGATATGTTGATTCTAATAGTTATATTGATTATATTTACCCCTTCATGTGGGTTTATCTTTACTTATGCATTATTGATATTCTAGGATCTTGGTATGTGTGTATAAGATGTTGATTTTATGCGCTAGGAAGAATACATAAGACATCTATATGATTATTGATTATATTCTCTTCTCTATAAATATTATTAATTTTATGAGCTATCTATCTTGTCTGATGGCCTTAACTGATGACTAGGATTCTTTGGAACTCATGCTTTGATTGATACATGAACATTATTTATTCTTGAACATTGTAGGATCAACACTATGGTTTCATGATTTCTTTAAGGATTGATGTTTGTGGTTATTGGACTAACCCTTGATTATATGAAGATTATCAAAATATTATTAAAATACACATGAATTATTAAAATACTAAGAAGTACCACACAATCACTATATAAGACAATTGATAATTGTCAAATCCATTAGTTACCTATTTTAACATTAAAGTTGTTAGCATAAATAAATATTCATTTATACATGAGTAACATAATTTAACATTCTCTAAAACATGATTTGACATTCCTAATAACTCATATTTAGCAGTACTCAATGTTAAATCATTTGCTTCAATATATACATCTATTTATACACATCACTAGTATAATAATACAAGTCTCACATATTGATCCATGGGCATGCCATGGACTCACCAAGAAAATATGAACCAATTTCAAGAAGCGTGTAGTATTATGGTCTCAACCACACATGCATTTGGAGGGGTCCTCCATAGAAGTGAATAAGTGACTAATGTCGTATTTGTATAAGAGAATTATCATCTAAGAGTTAATAGTCATCTAAGCTACCTATATAGCTCACACATACCCATAAATTTGAAAGTATCCTTTCATCAAATGGCTTATATACACTCACCTAAGGTAATCCCCATTAATCTCTTTAGGAATAACATCACTATAGAAGAACAATAATTCAAAATTGAAAGATCCTTTCTAATCCACCATAAACAAATATATGTAAATAGTAAAAAAAAATTAAAATCTAACGATAAAGAAAAATAAATATGCACCACTCAAACACTATAAAAAATACTAATTGCAAGAGAAATGTGGAATAACAAATTCATAACTGGTGGAAAAAATATTTAAAGCAAAATTTAAAAAATCACCCATACAAGAAAGGAAAAAAGTAATCAATAACAAAAAAAAATTCAAAATCGTTTAAAGTGCATATTACATGAATATTTTACTAGCATCTATCAATCAAATAATGAAGGACCTAGAAGTCATGGGTCGTCAATATCATAGTGGATCTTCATGTGTTTATTTATGACATAAATACAAAAAACCTCACATAGATGAATTTATCTAGTATAAGAAGCTATGCCTAGACCATAGGTTACATAATATAAATATAATAATACCCCCTCATCCACATATGTATGAAATGAACCACCATACAAACCTGTTTTGCATGAAAATATACCTCACAAAAAGATGCACATAGACTACATATTGTACAGAAATGGTGCCTCATGTATAGCCATGCCTACATGACATGTTGCATAGCATTGTGAGTTAGAGAAAAAGACACAGACAAGCCACATTAAAATAGCTAGCTTAGTGTATTTGAAAGGGTTTTCTTATATTCTAGTTAACATAATATATCATAGAAAACATAAGGTCTTCTCTGCATATGTGTAAGTAACACAATCACTTCAAAATTGAAATTGAAAACACCTGCATACATACATGTATGTATGTATATCTGTATATATATACACACATACATACATGTATGTATGTATATATGTATATATATACAGACATACATACATCTAGATATATGTATATGTATGTCTATAGATACATATATATGTACATGTGATTGTGTGTGTGAGAGTGCTACGTTCCCCTCCCACCCACACACATGTACATGTGTGTGTGTGTGTGTGTGTGTGCACGAGTCCACGTGCATGCATTTATATATACATAAAGACCTCTCTCTCTCTCTCTCAATGTGTGTGTGTGTATGTATATGTATATGTATATGTATATGTATGTATGTATGTATGTGTATATATATATATATATATATATATATATATATGTATATATATATGTATATATATATATATGTATATATATATATATGTTATATATATATATTATATAGTTATATTATATATATATGTATATATGTATATATGTATATATATATATATTATGTATGTATATATATATATATGTATATATATATATGTATATGTATATATATATATATATATGTATGTATATATATATATGTATATATACATATATATACATATATATATATACATACATATATATACATATATATATATATATATGTATATATATGTATATATATATATATATATACATATATATACATATATACATATATATATATACATATATATATACATATATGTATGTATGTATGTATGTATGTTTATGTATATGTATATGTATATGTATATGTATATATGTTTGCATATGTATATATGTATATGTATATGCATATGTAATGTATATATGTATATATGTATATGTGTATATATATATGTGTGTATATGCATATGTATATGTATTTGTGTATATGTAATGTATATATATATATGTATGTTTGTATGTGTGTCTATGTATGTTTGTTTAGAATTTATAGACTGAATGCCAGGTTGTTACCCAAACAAGACATATTAATGAGTTATGATATGTTAAAACATCATTTTGGTGTAGTATTATATCTATTTACATCATGTTATAACACGTGCAAATACATAAGTCATCATAACATGACATATAACAATCTCCATATGCAAGAATCAAGAATATAGAAGATACTAGGGTATGGGAAAAACTCTACCAAGAGTCATATATCAAATATTGATAGTGCCATAATGAATCCCAAAGTTTGGGCTAGCACAATAAATTCGTCAATGTTCCATTCCCATAAGGAGTAGGATGTACAATATTACAATGGTATGGGTAGCACGACTACTCCATACCATTGTCACAACATATCATGATGGATTCTTAACTTTTTTATTTTACCATTTTCTAGAATTGGAGTTACATATCAAGTTCCAAAAGCCCAAGGTTTTATCTCAATATGGTTTACAAACAAGGAAAAAAAAAAGAAAATATTTAACTTCCACTTAAGTTTGTAACCAAATACACATTTCATCGATGGATAGTAACTATAAGATATTCATAAATAACAAGATGATCACTAGTATGGGGTATTAACATCCTCAAGGGGAGTACACATATGCAAATTTTTTTTTTTGAATTTATTACTTACTGGATAGTGTAGACTAGGATTTGAGTGTGCACCTAAACCTGTTTTGAAGGCCAAAGACAAACAAACATCATAGCATATAATCAAATCAAATTTAATGGTAAACAAACTAAAATCAAAGCCACCTCAGTTTAAGCCTAAAACGGATGCGCCCATGCACCGTTTGATATGCTTGGATATAGATGGATGTGGGTGTGCAAACTCAAGCACTTGGAGCATGCAAATTAGGATGATTTGAGGTTAATGAAGACCCAAAATGACACAAAATAGGTATGAGGAACCTATTTTGCCTCAAAGGCCTCAAGAACACACAAATATGCAAAGCTAAAAGATGAACTAAGATTGATTTAAACAAGAAATGAATCTATGTTAATCCAATTAAGCTAATTTAGATGTGATTTAAGCTTGAAAATGATCTAAAATGATGAGTTTATGCTTATGCTAAAATGAAAATGGCATTATAACTTTGCTATTGAGTTTGAGAGTTGAAAGATGATTTGCCTTAGGAAGTGAGGGTATTTATAGGAAAAGGGAAGGGCTTGGTTTAAAAGGATGAGTCAGAGTTAGGGCTAAGGTTAGGGTTGAGTCAAGGACAAGTGTCCTGACAAGTGTCAAGGGAGGATTGAGTTGAAAGTTTGAGGGCATGTGCACAATTTGGTAAATGTGCCCAAGGCCAAGAGGTGGCAAGGAAGGGATAAGAAGGTCTTAAATGCATTTGAAGAGGTGGCCAAAGAGGTGTCCCTCTTTGTTGACCAAAAAGGATGACTAAGAGGAGGTTAGCATAAGTTTTGGTAAACCTTTTGCTAATGGAATGTGACAAGATTAGAAAGGGGATTAGGATTAGGATTAGGAGAAAGGGATGGGCAAGTGGCTTTTGGTGAGATTTAGATATTTATTAAAGGTAAATTTAATAAATATTAAATATCTAGGCTTAGGGTTTGAAGGGACTAGATTAGGGATTTGACCCATTTAGAGGAAGGTTTAGGACTTTCTAGAAGAGTTTAGTGCTCTTTAGAATTTTGGCCAACTTTGGGATAAAAAATAAATTAAAAATAAATTAATTTATTTTTGAAATTTTTGGTCAATTTATTAATTAAATAATTAATAAATTAGGGATAATGTCCAAATGACATTTTTAGGCTAGATTCCTTAATTAAAGATTTTTAATTAAGAGAGAGGGATTTAATGGCATAAAAATAAATAAATAAATTAAATAAATAATTAATTAATAAATGATGATGTCATCAAGGATTTTCAGAAAACAAAAATAATTTATTTTCTGAAGGATTTTTCGGTGTCTACATTTTGCCCCTCTTTGATGCGATGCTGCAAGTGGCATGGCGTCAAAGACAAGAAAACAAGATGCCAAGGCTAGAATCAGAAGAAGAGGGTATGACGCACGGGGGGATTGGGAGAAAGAGGATACATGCCCCGGTGGGACAAAATCATGGAAGATGCACCCAGTGGGACAAGGAGAGAGAGGGATTATGCCCTGGGACAGAGTGTGCCTGGCGGGATGAGGAAGGAAGAGGGATTACGCCCTGGGACAGCAAGAAGACAAAGAGTGCCCTGCTGGGATGAGGAAGGAAGGGCCTAGGAAGAAAGGGGAGATAAATAACCTCACTTCTATAAGCAAAAGGTGGATGAATGCAGAGTGAGATGATAAATGCAAGATGCAAGATGCAGCTATATGCAAAGATGCAAGATTAATCTATATGATAAATGCAAGGGACCAGATAGCTCCAAGTGCAAACGGGAGTGCACAACCTAGATTTAATATAGCTATGTTAGAGACCTGCCAAGGATACTGGGATCACAAGGCCTGTCAACAATGTCGTAGAGGACTGACAAGGACTGACGCTAAACAAACACACGGGGTTGCCCCAACATCACACATGAAGCGCAGAGGCGACATGGCGAAACCGATGCTGAAGGAACCACAAACACACAACTGACTCACAGGCAGAAGCGAAAGATCAAAAGACCTTGCCCCAGATTATCCGCACACGCAGCACACCATGATATAATGAATCGTGGTGACCCTGGTGGGATAAAGAGAAGCCAAAAAGATTAACAAGACCCAAAGGACAAAAATCCAAGATCAAAATGATAACTCCAAAAAGACATCCTTTGCCAAGGAGAGAGATTAGGTTTGATTGATGGTGGGAAGATTGGTCAGACAGGAGGAACGATATATCCTCAAGGACCAGGATGGAAGATTAGGTCAGACAGGAGGAATGATATATCCTCAAGGACCCATGAGTTGGTGAGAGAATAAGTGTAGTTGTTCACTGGCAAAAGCTGAAGTTCAAAGAATAATCACGGTGATCAAGAATAGTCGACAATTGATGTTGCTGAAGCACAAGGCCTGAGTGGGACTAAAAGTTTTCTGAGGCTGGGGATGGGACAAGATATTTGATCAAATGCTGCTGCAGGATGGACAAAGGTTATGTACAACAAAGAGGAATGATATGCACAAGGGATATGTACAGAAACTTAGGATTGGGGATAGGAAGATCACACTCGGTGGGACTCTCACTAGGACAGAGACAAGAAGGATAAATATAGGGAGGATTGCGCTGTACATGAAAGGGATAAGGATATGGTACAAGATATGGTACAAAGCTTTGGAATAGGATATGGATTGCAGATGGGTTGGAGGAAGATGGAAGCTGAATGCTTGGAAGATAGGGGAGATGGAACTGCTGGGAGATCTGTTAAGAGATTATGGATGGAGGAAGAGGATGGTAGCTGAAAGGACAACTGAA
Organism: Chamaecyparis obtusa; assembly: GCA_027943335.1. Taxonomy (NCBI): domain Eukaryota; kingdom Viridiplantae; phylum Streptophyta; class Pinopsida; order Cupressales; family Cupressaceae; genus Chamaecyparis; species Chamaecyparis obtusa. The sequence continues at coordinate 663,697 of BSBK01005553.1, read as the reverse complement.
TAGATAAATAGCTCAGTTTACTATGTTGGTGCCTGTTTGCCAAGTTTTCACCAACATACTTGTCCAAGGCACTTGAATTGCCAAGTTTTCACCGTTGGACGATTACTTTCTCTTTCTCTTTTCTTTTTTTCTTTTGCTTTTTTGCTTTTTTTGCTTTTTTTGAATGTTTTTGGATTTTTTGATATATGCAGGATCAGGTTTAGGCATAGAACCTCTTTAGATGGATGATGTTGATAGGGTCATTCAAGGGCTCACCTTCTGGTGTCGATAGCCAATAGGCTCTCGAGCCAAAGAATGCGGTGACAACATAGGGGCCCAACCAAGTAGGCTCAAACTTGCCTTTCTTTTCTCTATTTGCTAGGACCTTCTGATTTTCTTTAAGGACCATGTCACCGACCTGGAATTGTCTAGGATGGACCTTTTTGTTATAACTCCTTTTGAGTCGATTCTAGTATGCAACCAGGTGATCGTAAGCTTGTTGTCTCTTTTCATCTAGCAGATCTAGCTGTGTGAGCCGGGCCACACGATAGTCTTCATCAGTTGTATAGTTTTTCATGGAGACGCGCAAGGATGGGAGCTCAACCTCGATCGGTAGAATAGCTTCAGCACCATATACAAGGGAGTATGGGGTGGTGCCTGTGGGAGTGCGATAGGAAGTGCGGTAGGCCCAAAGGGCAGGATTGATTTGGAGGTGCCAGTCACGACCAGAATCATTGACAACCTTCTTGAGGATTTTCAAGATAGTTTTGTTGGTTGCCTCAGCTTGGCCATTTCCTTGAGGGAAATATGGACTAGAGAAATGGTGATGGATGTGGAGTCTAGCACATAGATCATCCACATGCTGGTTTTCAAAAGGTGTGCCATGGTCTGTGAAGATGGTAGATGGTATGCCGAAGCGACAAATGATATGGTAGAGGATGAACTTGGATATTTGGATGCCAGTAGTTAGCATGAGGGGAATCACTTCAACCCATTTGGTAAAGTACTCTGTGGCTGTTATGATATACTTGTGTCCATCCGAAAAGAGGGGGGTGATCAAGCCAACAAGGTCGAGGCCCCAACATGAAAAAGGCCATGGTGGTGCAATAGGTTGTAGATCCTGTGCTGGTGCATGTATCAAATTGGCATGCTGTTGACATGGGAGACATTTCTTGACAAATTCACACGCATCATGTTCCATTGTTGGCCAATAATATCCAACTCTAAGCAGCTGCTTTGCTAGAACCATGCCACTCATGTGGGTACCGCAAATTCTAGCATGAACTTCTTGTAAGGCCAGGATGGCCTCGTTTGAGTCAAAACATCTAGATAGGACATTGTGATACCCACGACGATATAGGGTGTTGGCTACAAGAGTGTAGCGGGAAGCTCTGCGAATAAGGTTTTGGCGTTGGTTATTGGTGAGATGGGGAGATATGATACCATTTTTTAGATATGCATGGATGTCATGGTACCATGGGGATTGGGGACCAACCAAGACACACACCATGTTTGCATCGGTGTTCTCATAAGCTGGCAAGTGTAGCTGCTCGACTAGAAATTCATATTGTGTTGCGTCACGTGGGATTTCCAATAAGGACCCGATGGTTGCCATTGCATCTGCTGCTTTGTTTTGAAGCCTTGGGATCTGATTGAATTGTAGATGTAGGAAATGCTCTTTCATTTTATCCACTAGTTGCTTGTAGGGTAGCAATTTGTTGTCCTTTGTCTGATACTCATCAAGGACTTGCTTGATAATGAGCTGTGAATCTCCAAAGACTTGTAGTTCTGTGATGTTCCATTGGATAGCTTTTTTGAGACCTAAGATGAGTGCCTCATATTCTGCAATGTTGTTGGTACAAGGGAATCCCAACTTGAATGATTTTGGAATATAGTCACCTTGAGGTGTGACGAATAGGATTCCTACCCCAGAGCTATGGGATGTGTTGGAACCATCAAAGTATAGGTGCCACATGGATTGTTCTTTGATCATACACAGATGTTCATCGGGGAATTCCATGATTAGTGGATAGGCATCCACCAGTGGTGCTTCTGCTAGTTGATCGGCAATGACTTGCCCTTTGATTGCTTTGTGATCTACATACTGAATGTCAAATTTGCTGAGTAACATGACCCATTTTTCCATACGGCCTGTGAGGGTTGTCCTTGATAACAGATACTTAAGAGGGTCCACCTTTGATATGAGCTTGATTGTGTGGCTAAGCATGTAATGTCTAAGTTTTTGAGTGGCAAAGACCACTGCTAGGCATGCTTTCTCCATGGGTGAATAGTTAAGCTCATAGCCCACAAGAGTGCGACTGATGTAGTAGACAGCTCATTCTTTGTTTTCATCATCATGCTGTGCTAGGAGTGCCCCTAGTGCTGTAGCTATTGTTGAGATGTAAAGGATGAGTGGGCATCCTGGAACTGGTGGTACTAGGATTGGAGCATTAGCTAGATACTCTTTGATCTTATCAAAGCTTCCTTGACATATGGGATCCCACTTGAAGTTGATGTTTTTGCATAAGAGATGTGAGAATGGTTGGCACTTGTCTGCTAGTTGTGAGATGAACCACCGAACTGATTGAAGCTTTCCCTATAGGCTTCTGAGCTGTTTGAGATTTCTTGGTGGAGGCATCTCCGTTATTGCTTTTACCTTTTTAGGATCGATCTCTATGCCTCGTCTAGAGATGATGAAGCCTAGAAGCTTGCCAGATGTAACACCAAAGATAGATTTCTTAGGATTTAACTTTAAGCCATAATGTTGCAGATGATCAAATACACGTTCTAGGATGTTGAGGTGCTCATCTCTTGTTTTGGATTTTGCAAGGATATCGTCCACATAGTTCTCAAGGATCTTGTGGATCATGTCATGAAAAATGGCTGTCATTGCTCTCTGATATGTGGCCCCTGCATTCTTTAGCCCAAATGGCATCATGTTGTAGCAGAAGGTACCCCATGGGGTTGTGAATGCTATTTTATGTTGATCTACTTCCGCTATATGAATTTGGTTGTAGCCTGAAAAGCCATCCATTAATGATAACATCTCATGACCCGCTGTGAGGTCTACAAGCATGTCTATGTTTGGCAATGGGAAGTCATCCTTAGGACATGCCTTGTTCAAGTCCCTGAAATCAGTACAGATTCTGATGTTGCCAGAAGTCTTTGTGACTGGCACCATGTTAGAGATCCACTCTGAATAATCTATTGCTCTGATGATCTTAGCTTGGAGGAGCTTCTCAAGCTCTGTTTTGACGAGCAATGCTACCTTTGGATGCATTTTCCTTAGCTTCTGCTTCACTGGCTTGACGTTTGGATCTACTGATAGATGATGAACAACAAGGTTTGGATCAAGCCCAGGCATGTGGGTGTATGACCATGCAAAGTTGATGATGGATTCCTTGAGCAAGGCACTGAGAGCGATTTTTTCTCCTTCTGTTAGGTTGACTGCAATGTAGGTGATCCTTGGACATTCTTCTGTTCCCAAGTTGATTGGCTTGATTTCCTCTATGATGATCTGTGACTACTCTGGTCTATAATCTTGGATAGGGGGAAGAGGCAAGGCTTCATCTTCTAGCGCCTAAATTGCCAGGTTTTCGCTAGAAGATACGCCCTTTATTTTTACTATTTTGGAATCAGAATGTGCCCCAAGGGGGTTTTCACATAAAGACTCATGATGTTCTTTTGCTATTTCATTTTTGTGACTAAAGCTTGCCTCTTCCCCAAAATATCCTTCTGGGTGAAGCTGATAGACAGAGGTTGATGTTGGATCTTGATTGCTTGCTGGACCTGATGCCCCCATGAATTCTAGGAGTGCTTGTGCGCTTTGGAACTCATCGATGTGTGCGATGCTTGGTTGGTCCCAATCTATGAGGTCAGGGTTTGTGAGGGGAAGATCTATGAGGTTAATGGAGAGTTGTTGGAGAACAGAAGTCCCCAGGAGGGTGTCGTCGGCAAAAATATTGTCGTAGGATCGGATGTCTTTCTCTTCAGGGATGTCTTCGATTTCCACAAGGTCATCCTGGCTATTCAAAAAGTTCACATTGGTCATGTTAGTGTCCGCAGTTGTGGTATTGGGCTCTTGTTCGGGCAGGCGAGGGATATTAAAGCCAAGTCCTCGATGTTCAAGATTTTGTGATGGTGTGATATGAAACAAATTTCCATCCTCTTGTGGTCCTAGACCACCACCTTGATAGTTATAGTGTTCTGTGACATTTTTGTAGGGGATTGGGTATTTCTCTTTGAAGTACTCAAGAAGTTGTGTGTCACATGATGGGGGATCTTTGTATAACCATTTGTTAATATCTGGATCTATTTCTTTGCTGTTGATGGTACCATGAGACTCAAAAGTCATGTTTCCGATTTGCTTGAGCTTATAATGTTCCTCAACAGGCTTGTTTTGACAACTTGGGCACCCTTGAGTATGTGGATCACGTGGAAGAGCCCCTACAACAAATGCATCACTGAGGCTGTATTCGCCACAACCCTGGTTGTTGATCTTGACGGATGATACGGTGGAAGAGAGGATGGTCCCTGGATCACGATGGGATCGGGATGAGCTAGCAATAGAAGTACCAATATCGGTTCCAGGACAATGAGTAGAATGAGGGAAAGATGCTTCCATTGCACGGTAGTATGCGAAGGGGTTAGGATCAGCGTGGATGGTAACCTCAGTGCCTTGATGTGGAAACTTGATGCACTGATGGTAAGTAGATGGTACAGCCTTAATGGAATGGATCCATGGGCGGCCGAGAAGAATATTAAATGGTAGGTCAAGATCAACAACGTGGCAGACAGTATCTTACGTTGCTGGGCCTAGCTGGATAGGCAAGGTGATAGTACCTTCAGAGGTACGCTCCAAGTTGTCATATGCTTTGATAGTGATCATCTCATGTTGTATGTCGGCCTCTGTGAACCTGATCTTCTTGATGAATTTTAATGTGCACAAGTTGAGGGCTGAGCCATTATCCACCAGAACTCGTTTGATGGCGAAATCTCTGACCATGACAGCAATGCGGAGAGGGAGAGTATGGTTAGGAGCGACATCTGGTATATCAGATTCTTTGAAGGATAAGGCACATGCTGCTGATAGGTGTCCCACAAGAGTTTCAAACTGAGTTGTGTTAATGTCCGTGGGGACATGCCCTTCTTTTAGAGCTTTGTCCAGGATCTCCTGATGGATAGGTGATATGCGGAGCAAATCCAAGATAGATATTTGGGCTGGCATGTTCCCAAGATGCTCTATGATATTGTATTGTGCACTTGGTGCATTATGCTGTGTTGCGCATGCATTTGATGTTGGCCTGGTGTTAGATTGTGCTGTGGATGCAGTAGATGTTGGCCTTGGAGGAGCAGCTGACCTCGGAGGAGCACCGGCAACAGTTATCCTACCACTGCGGGTAGTTGCAGCACATTGTCGATCCGGCCCTCTGACGTGGATGGTATTGAAGGTGGGCTCATCTTGGATGGGCTCAACTTGAGTTATACATCCGACATACTTGTCATAGTTGATGTAGGCCGCTGTGTGATCTTCTTGCTTGCCTTTGCCATGATTTTGGGGCTGATTGGCGTTGGCTTGATTCTTCCCGGTATTGTGTTGAGGGAACACATTTTGATATATTTGCAAACTGGCATTGGGTGAAGCTTGAGCTGGTGCATCGACCTGGATCTCCTTGCGATCAATGAGATCCTGGATGTAGTTCTTAAGCCACATGCACTTCAATGTTGTGTGCCCCTTCACACGATGGTAATCACAGTATTCATGTTCTTTATACCAATCAGACTTTGGTGTGTTGTCATCCTTCTGTGGGATGGGCGGATATGTGATCATATTTGCCTTGGCTAGCCGATAAAAGATCTGATCCAGAGGCTCACCCAAAGGTGTGAAAGTCCTCTTTGGATTGTTCTGATTGTTGGGTTTGTTCTGCCTTGGGGCAATGTTAACTGCATTAACAGGATTGCCCTGACATGCTGGTTGTTGCTGTTGGTATTGCTGTTGATACTGTTGCACAGGTGGTTGATGAGCTTGAGGAGGCTGCTGATAAATAGGTGCTTGATATGCGGGAGCTGGTGGTTGCTGATAGATGGGCGCTTGTGGCGGTTGGTATGTTTGAGCTGGTGTAGGACTAGCCACAATGAATTGTACATTCTTAGTGTCAGTGGCTCCATCTGTAACAACATTCTTGTTACGATTCCAGTAACGGGATTTATCATTGTTGGGTTTGTTCTTGGAATCATCCTTGAAGTGACGAATAATGCCTTCATCTAGGAGAGCTTTCTCGATGCCTATGCCCTTGCTCTTGATGTCTTGGTATGTCTGGAGATAGTTCATTCGCATGTGATGGGATAGCTTTGGATGCAGGTTATCAATGAAGATCTTTGTTAGATGCTTCTCTGGCGGCTGATATGATAACCTGGTTGTAAGATTCTGCCATCTTTGCAAGTATTCTGCAAGGCTTTCTCCATCTTTCTGCTTTGAGTTGCATAGGTCTAGCAAGGACAACTCATTCTCCACATTATGGGCATAGTGTGTGATGAACTTCTCAGAGAGTTCAGCAAAGGTTTTTATTGTCCCATGTGGTATTTTGTAAAACCACTCAACAACAGTTCCTCCCAAGCTTTTGGGAAACAGGCGCAGGAGATAGTTATCACTGTAAGCCACTTCTTGGCACGCCATGTAGAACTCTTTGATATGGTTTACTGGATCTCCTTTCCCCCGATACTTGTCAAACTTGGGCATCTCAAAATACTTGGGGAAAGGGATAGTTGCTATGGACCGATCGAAGGGATATGAGCACACCTCTTCAAACTTGTATGTTTTATTCTCTGTTCCACTTTGTAGCTCTTTTAGAGCATTTTTCATTGCTTCCCACTCAGCATTGAGTGGCGGGGGAACTGGGACTTCTGCTTGTGATGGAAGCTGTGGAACTGGATATGGCGCTTGCTGTGGATAAATGGGTTGGAACTGATTTTGGGGCAATGGTTGCTAGGGATATTGCTGGTGTGGCATAGGGGGATATTGTGGTAAATGATATGGAACCACTTGATGTTGTTGGGCTGCTTGCTATTGTTGAACTGGCGGTTGTTGTGGGACTGCTTGCTGATATTGGACATTTGGAACTTGCTGTTGTAACTGATGGGTGGGAACTTGTTGTTGCTGGGGGATGATAGGGATTTGTTGCTGGGGCTGATAACAAGGGACTTGCTATTGTTGAGGAATGATGGGTGTTTTCTAAAAGGGGACATGTGGTTGCTATGGGGGAGGCTGTTGGAATGATGCTGCTTGCGGGTATGATGGTGGTAGTTGCTGAGGTTGGCTTTGGGTTTGGCTGATATAAGCTGGGTGCATGCCTGCGTTACTTAGAGGTGGAACAGATGTGGGGAAGCTAGAAGCAAAGGGTGATGGGGTAAGATAGCTGGGGAAAGTTGTCTGTTGAGGTGGTGGAACTTGCTGGAAGGTATTTGGGATTTGGGACGAATAGCTTGAAGCCAGCGGTGGTTGGGGTAGTTGCTGCTGTGCTGCTTGGGCGAAGGCGATTTGTTGACTTGTAACCATAGATGTAGGGGATTGAGATGGGATCCCCCATGCCTTCATTTCTTCTTGTGTAAGGCCCCATTAAGAGCTTGTGTTAGGGTGCACTGCAGCGGATGATGGAATGGTAGGAGCAATGGGAGCTTGGGACATGAATGATGGTTGAGATAAAGGAGCTTATTGAGGTTGTGGTTGAGCAGATGCTTGTGAGGAGGAAAATGAAGGAAACACCCAAGAGAAAGATGAGGTTGGAATGGGAAGTGATTGCGCTAACCCCAAAGAAGAAGGTATGAGTGCTTGGGGGGTGAAGGGTGACGGTGCTCCTTTGATGGTGAAAGGCGTTGCTTGACTTGCGGATGGTGGCGAAGCTTTTGGTGTAAAAGCTTGTGTGAGAGGTGGAAGCTAACTTTGGGTTAAGCGTTGGATTTGGGCTTGGGCAGCCATAGCAGATGATGAAGCAAAAGGGGTAGGAGATGGAGCGGATGGCGCGGCAGCTTGTGTTGCGGGACTGGCGAGGCTTCCTTGCAAGAAAAGGGGAATGGTGGAAAGCTCTTGGGGTGTTTGCATGATAGGATCGGGGAATGATTGGACAAACGGAGAATATGCTTGTGCTGGAACTTGGATAGTATTGATGGGGATGCGTGGATAGAGAGATGGTGGGATGGAGGTACTTTCTGGCAGATAGTGGGCAAACGTGCTTTGCTGATGTTGCGGTACAAGGGCATTGGTCGCTGGTGGGCTTTCTGGAGGATTTGCAAATGCTTGGATTGCCAATGGGGATGAAGGGATGTTTGGATCTTCACATGGGTTACTGGCTTGGATCTGGGGATTGTAGGTCATCATGGCGTTGGTGAAAAGGTTGGGATCAGATGAGGTTGTTGGTGGATAAGGATTCATGCTTCTTCTTTTCCGAGATCTGGTCTCAACAGGCATGGAGATGCAAGTGCTAAATGGATGCAAGATGTTTGGCTAAAAGATGTTGATGGATGCAAAGTTGATGACCTTCTAAAGATGATGACTTCTAAGATGCAAATGCAAAGATAGGGATCAAGATGGCGATGATGGAAGCTGGATGGAACGGATATGGATCAAGATGGTGGAGGAAAGATAGGTTGCTGGTGGAAAGCTGGTGAAAGATTACTGAGTGGTCAACAAATGGGCTGCTATTTTTTCCAAATGGAGGATCAGAGATATGATGGGGTCAACCTAGGATAGACTGATGATCTTCGGTCAACTAGTTTCTTATCAATACACTCCAATCTCTTGCTCGAGATGATGGATATGCAAGGACAAGGTAAGATTTCTTTATGACAACACGTTGTGCCAAAAAAGAAGATGATGGTCTTTGATCTTAGATAAGGGATAGGAACAACTCAAAAGGGTAAACACTAAGTGTTGGTGGATCTCTAGATTTGGAGCAAAAGATGATGGATCTGCTTTGGATGACGGATGCTAAAAGATAAGGATGGGAAGCTGATTTAGTTTGGTGATGAAAAGATGGTGAAGGATGATGAAGGAACAATGCTCTAGAAGGATGATGCAAGTGCAAATGACAAGGACTGATTCTAGAATGCTGGTAGGAAGATGAATGCATATGCAACTTTTATGATGTTCTTGAGATGCAACTAGGGTTTTGATGCTGATGCAAAGGGTGAAACTAGGATGAAACTAAGATGCAAGGCTGTTTGGGACAAGATTTCAAGATCTGAAGATGGAACAAGACATGAACAAGGAATTGGCTAATCTTCTGGCTCAAGGTTGACAAAGTGATGGTTAACTCAGAAACGGAAGGCGAACTGTTTGATGCGGGCATTATGGGCAATGTTCTCAAGTCTGGCTTGGGACTTTTCTTCGGCTTTGGTTGCTTGGATAGTGGATTGATAGGTCTTGGTGTTCTTCTTGGTAACTTTTTGCTCTTGATAGGCTTGGGATTTGGGCAACTTCGCTTTAGGATGTTTGTTCTTGCTGGGCATCACTTGGAAAAGAGGCTTCTGATTTTGAGACAAAGGTTTCCAATGGCAAAAGTTAAAGTCAAAGCAATCTCCGCAAGGGACAAAGCAACCTTGCGGGATACAAACAGGATGACTGACTCTGATAAAGCTTTGAAAGTGTATGTTTCAACAAGTGTTTTCACGGAGTCTTTGACTGTCAAGCACTTCAAACAGATCTACCTAAGGAAGGTGAGTATCAAAATCGCTTGCCCACAGCTTGGTATCCCCCAGAAGGGAATACAAATGGTGAGTAATCTTGAGGCGACTTGGTAAACCCCTTGGAATCGGTCCTTGCACAAGGATTTTGATACTTTCGGATGTAGATAGGGTAGCCTCTATTTTATCAGTTTGCTAATGATTCCGTGGTGTCTCCATACCCGGTTTTGCTGATCATCCATGACTCACTTAAGAGCCTTGCCAATAATGCTGGGGGAGAGGAATGTTTACCATCCCCAGACACGTGTTTGGCATGAACGCCCGGTGATTAGGAGATATAAGTGATTCTTTTGGTCTTCACTTATTTGTATACCGGCCGGGGGGAATACCAGTTTGAGGTCATTCTCCGAGGAGGAAGCGCTTCTCCTTGGACAGGCCTCGCTAAAAGCAGAACAGGTGAACTTGTCCAAGTTCAAATGTTCCACGTTGCTTACTCTAACAAGGATTATGCAAGAATTGAAAAAACTCCTACATGCACATCAAGCAGATTTTGTTCATTTTCCCAAATTTGATTAAGTGATGTTTGAACTTTGAAATGAAGACACTCGTGATTAGATTTTGATTTGTTCCTTTCTCCAAAATGTAAATAATTTGAACGGTTGCAAGTTCTTTCCTTTTGTGCATTCAAGATTTGATTAGCGAGTTGATTTAAGAATTTTGAAAAAGCTTTGTTTTATCCCTTAGATCACTCAAGATTGAATTTGTTTGCTTGCTTTGGAATTTGAAACGAGATAGGGAATAAAGTTGTTCGTTCCTTTAGTGAATTCAAGATTTGGTTTGATTTTCAAATTGACAATGACACTTAGGACCTAAGTTCTTTCCTTTAGTTTCATTCAAGATTGAGTTTGACCTTTGCTGTAATAAAAGAAATGAAAAACCAGTCCCAAGCAACTCAACACAAAAAACCAAAAAGCGACACTGTCCAGCTTATAGGCGATGCTAGAAAGTGCAGAGGCGATATTTCATTTTTACAGGCAACATTCTGTACCTTTATAGGCGACAGATAAATATGCAGACGCGTGATTTCTTTCGTCAAAGGCATGATTTCTTTACATGCTGGCGACAGAAGAGAATTCTCAGACGGAACAGAAGTTATCGATCATAGGAAAATCTCAGTTATGCAGACGTGAAAACAGAGCTCATAGACATCATTTCTTTCCTCAAAGGTGTGATTTCATTGCAAGAAGGCGTGACTGGATTGTATGTAGGCGACATTTATTTTCATGAAGGTGACATTTCTTTGCTTGAAGGTGACATTTAATTGCTGTAGGCGAGATTTCTTTGCTTGACGGCGTGATTTCTTTTAATTCCTACAACAACAAGAATGAAAAGTGTGTTTTGATCAAGTTAATTGTGGTTTGGGTCCCACCGGGCGTGCCAGAATGTAGACTAGGATTTGAGTGTGCACCTAAACCTGTTTTGAAGGCCAAAGACAAACAAACGTCATAGCATATAATCAAATCAAATTTAATGGTAAACAAACTAAAATCAAAGCCACCTCAGTTTAAGCCTAAAACGGATGCGCCCATGCACCATTTGATATGCTTGGATATAGATGGATGTGGGTGTGCAAACTCAAGCACTTGGAGCATGCAAATTAGGATGATTTGAGGTTAATGAAGACCCAAAATGACACAAAATAGGTATGAGGAACCTATTTTGCCTCAAAGGCCTCAAGAACACACAAATATGCAAAGCTAAAAGATGAACTAAGATTGATTTAAACAAGAAATGAATCTATGTTAATCCAATTAAGCTAATTTAGATGTGATTTAAGCTTGAAAATGATCTAAAATGATGAGTTTATGTTTATGCTAAAATGAAAATGGCATTATAATTTTGCTATTGAGTTTGAGAGTTGAAAGATGATTTTCCTTAGGAAGTGAGGGTATTTATAGGAAAAGGGAAGGGCTTGGTTTAAAAAGATGAGTCAGAGTTAGGGCTAAGGTTAGGGTTGAGTCAAGGACAAGTGTCCTGACAAGTGTCAAGGGAGGATTGAGTTGAAAGTTTGAGGGCATGTGCACAATTTGGTAAATGTGCCCAAGGCCAAGAGGTGGCAAGGAAGGGATAAGAAGGTCTTAAATGCATTTGAAGAGGTGGCCAAGAAGGCTTAAGAAACTCTTAAATGCATTTGAAGAGGTGGCCAAAGAGGTGTCCCTCTTTGTTGACCAAAAAGGATGACTAAGAGGAGGTTAGCATAAGTTTTGGTAAACCTTTTGCTAATGGAATGTGACAAGATTAGAAAGGGGATTAGGATTAGGATTAGGAGAAAGGGATGGGCAAGTGGCTTTTGGTGAGATTTAGATATTTATTAAAGGTAAATTTAATAAATATTAAATATCTAGGCTTAGGGTTTGAAGGGACTAGATTAGGGATTTGACCCATTTAGAGGAAGGTTTAGGACTTTCTAGAAGAGTTTAGTGCTCTTTAGAATTTTGGCCAACTTTGGGATAAAAAATAAATTAAAAATAAATTAATTTATTTTTGAAATTTTTGGTCAATTTATTAATTAAATAATTAATAAATTAGGGATAATGTCCAAATGACATTTTTAGGCTAGATTCCTTAATTAAAGATTTTTAATTAAGAGAGAGGGATTTAATGGCATAAAAATAAATAAATTAATTAAATAAATAATTAATTAATAAATGATGATGTCATCAAGGATTTTCAGAAAACAAAAATAATTTATTTTCTGAAGGATTTTTCGGTGTCTACAGATAGAAAAAAATAATCATGACTTAAAATTATATAATTATCACCATAAAATGCTTAACGAAATACCCAAAACAAAGACTAGAATCAACCTTTATAAGGTGTGAATGGAATTGATTCATAAGTTCACAATTGAAAGTATCATAATGCATGTAATAAGCTGAATTATACATTAAGATGGGCAAGCCAAGCTCTAACAAGATATATTCATTACCCTCACCACATCAACTTATTATATTTTGTGTGGAAGGAAGTGTGTCATAAGACAACCTATTTTAAACAATATTATAAGTAAGAATACAATAAGATAAACAAATTTTATCATTCATAAATAAAATTTATTGTCTAATATCTCTAATGGAAAAGGATTCAATTGAGGACTTAAATCTTTACTCCATATTCAACTACAATTATGTCATTTATGTTAGATAACTGAGAGGGGGGTGAATAAGTTATGCAGAAAATTATCCTACAGTCCCAAATACTCCCAGATGTATATAACAAAACTTTCAAATCAAATAATCAACTTGGTAAAATATCAACTGTGCCTTTCTCTTCATATACCGATTACCAGTAAATTAAATACTGTGTTTACCAATCTATCTAGTTATAGAAATTTGTAAAGTAAAATAAAAATTCAACACATCCATACACATAACACATATTTTTAACGTGGAAACCATGTTAAGGGAAAAACCACATGGGAACGGTAACCCAAAATAATTCACTCTTGTGAAGTGAGCTCAGTTAGGAGCCAACCTTGTTAAAGGTTACAAAACACTCTGTGAGGTTTGAACTGGTTAGAGGATTTATCACTAACAATTCTCCTTTGACTAAACATTCACTATGGGGTCAACAAGAAAATAATCAACATTCATTGAATGTCATATTGAAATATAAAGACAGTTAAGTCCCACTCAGTTAAGAGATTTATTTGTAACAATGGTTAAACTGATACGGTAATGATCTGATTCAAATACAACTTGATTTGAAGATTTTCAAATCTATGCTAAGCTCAAAAATACCTATGATCAATAATCAATTCAACATCTTTATTTCCTCCAACTCGGTTCTTATTGGTAATTTCTTTCTCTGATGCTCAGTGTTGTCTGCAATTTTGCTCGGTTCTATTTTCAACCAGTTTGATCAATGTTTCATGAAATCAATCATTTTCATGCTAATTCTCCTATAGCATTCAAAATCCCAGACTCAATAATGAATCTCATGTCTCCTTATATAGACATCATAAACCATTTTCTTTCCATCCATAGATTTTTCCTCTTAATCTTCATTGTAGATATTGCCGCTTTAACCTTCCTTGATAGTTGTGTCAATAACATGTTTCATTTTCTTCATTTGACCATCTTTGAATTTTTTCAACCATTTGATCATCACAACAAACATTATCTTTTACCTTGGAATCATAAACAATTGTCCAACTCATCATTTTTAGTCTACTATTACAAACTCCATTTATTTCTTTCACTCGGTCAATACCAGAATGCCTCGGTGATTACTAGCTCGGTTAATACTATACTTAGTATACACTACACTTGCTTGATGTATACAAAAATCTTCATTTATTGACCACATAAACTTGTTCAATCTTGATCTTCAATGCACAATAGAGTCGTGTAATACAATCAAGTCATCAATATAATGCTGTAAGAATTTGCAAATAGCAAATATTGAACCAAGATCAAGAGGTTGAAGAAAAGCACATGAGAGAAGATATGAATGCAAGGATGGATTGAATAGATCCAATGAATTAATGATATTCACCAATTGAATGATTTGCAATGAATGAAATGATTACATAATAGGCCTCCTTATATAGGAAAGGCGATATGAGAGAATGATAAGGTGCTGATAAGCTATCACCTATGCTAGGTGTAATCACATGTCCACCAAATGTGGATCATCCTCCAATATGCAATAAAGTATGTGCAATGGATTATGATGATAATGTGATAAGAGCATGAAAGGTGGATCTCACACACAAAGAGGTATGTGATGATAACTATCACACCTAAAGTTGAAATTCTCCTACACCATATGCTTGAATGAGGTGCACACTCCTAGGTGTCTCAATCACTAACTACTATGCAATGCATTAACCTAAGTAAGATTAAGTAAAGTGTAATTAGGAATAATTAATTACACCAACACCCCCCCTTAAGTGCAACTTAGGGAAATGCACTTAAACTCACAATGCAAGATGGGTCCCGGCAACTAGGCCATGTTAGGTACCCATGTAAAAGATACATGAAATGCATAACTCTCATAAAGTGGAGAAAGAGGGAAAACCTCATGGGAAAAACCCTCCCCCAAAAAGAGAGAAGAAAAAAAGATGCATGGATGGATGGAGTGCTCAAGACCCCCCAAGAACTACATAGATCATGTATATACAAATAACTATCCCCCCATAAGAAGGATAGTTGGAGACATGATATCCCCCCCATAATGAAGAATCTCCTACAAAAATGGTGAGTGCTTGAAAACAAAGTATAGTCCAATGACTACAAACAACATTTCTCCCCTTGGGAAGAAGATATACCAAGTATAAATGTAGGTGTGGTTCCCATTCTAGATAGGAACTAGGAAGTGGAATCCAAATGAAGTATGATGATGATTCCATGAACCAATCCATATCCAAATGAAAGAAGGAAGAAGGTCTCCAAATATGCATCTTTGAAGACTGAATAGGCCTCTCCAATCTCAAAGAATCTATCACATCATGTGAAAAACCAAGTGAAGAAGAAGAATCAAGAATGTCAATCTCCAAAGAATGTGAAGAAGTATCTCCAACTATGATGAAACTGTCATCAAAGAGAAGAGAAACCCCCTCAAGTATGTCTCCCAAATCTGAAATATGAGACTCCACAAATAATGAACCAATATCTGGCAAGTAAGAATCCCAATCAGGAAGACAAATAGACATCTCTTGCAATGAATCACTGGAATCACCAACAAGAGATGATTGTGTGATCTCAACTAGAGAAGTGGGAGCTATAGGAGGAGCCACTGGATCATCCTCGCTCTCAACTACTGCAAGTTCCCAATACAATTACAAAAAATATAAATGCAAGGATGGATTGAATACATCCAATGAATTAATTAACTTAGCTCTCAACTTATCCTTATAGACTCATCAATAAGTTACCTAATGTATACCATATCCATATCTTTCTTATCCATCTCATCTTCATGTAGATATCTATTTCCTTTACCATTTTCCTTCTTAAGATGTTTCTAAGCATCATGATAAGTACATTCAAAACTAGTTGACAACAATGACAATACATTAATTGATTTAATGTCTTACATATACTTTAACTTAGCTCGGTGATCATCAATCACTTTCTTTCAATTATCCATTCCATTGTCAAACTCTCCTTCAAGATATCCGATCAGTTGTAGTTTATCAATTTATTCTATTTGGTGGTACATAAAATTCATAGTAATACTGATACACATTCATAATACTTAAATAATTGATGAGTTTTTCATTCAGAATATGACTATAATTACTTAATACTATAGGAATGCAACCTTTCAATCATTAGAAAGTATTAAGGATTGGTATGATAGAATTCATAAAATATGTGTAGGAGAAACCTAAAACCCTAATATAAGGAGATAAATTATAAAAATTATGTAATGTATCTAGAATGCACAAATATAAATATTAAACTAATGAAGATGTAAGCTCTAAATTAAAACC
Source organism: Chamaecyparis obtusa (assembly GCA_027943335.1). Lineage (NCBI taxonomy): Eukaryota > Viridiplantae > Streptophyta > Pinopsida > Cupressales > Cupressaceae > Chamaecyparis > Chamaecyparis obtusa. The sequence continues at coordinate 647,541 of BSBK01005553.1, read as the reverse complement.
TTTGGGTGGTGTAAGGTTAGATAGGTTCACCAAAATGTAAAGCTTTAACCTATCTTAATTTTGAGGATACTTAAATTTATGCAACTAACTTGATGTAATGTAATGAAGGCTTGCCCACCAGATGTGTTTCTCATCGCGAAAAAGACTGTGTTGGATTTCTTTAAAATGAATAAGTGTATTTTTGACAAGTTTAATTAGATCAAGATCAATCTTAGAGCCATTCACTATCATCTTCTTAAAAAAAGGGAGTCTCATGGGATGAGAATAAGGGAAAAAATCTAATCAACTCTTTCAAAAAAGAATTTAAAGATGTGGAAACTGAGAAGATAAATTACGAGGGAAGAATTTTGTGACCTTTTAAACCAAATTTAAAACTACCAATGATAATCTCTTCATTTTGGTTTCTTTCAACTAGAAGGTTATTAAAGAAACTATAGAGAAGATTAGGATATTAATCATCAAGTTCGAGAAAATGCATCAAAACTAGATGTAGGTTGTTAATGTGGAAGTAGGGGCTAATAATATGCAAGGGACTATGAGTAAAAACAAAGGGTTGTGCACTAGAACATGAGGAAATCTTAAAAGAGCCTCGGTCCAATTTGGCCAAGGCCTACAAGATCTGGAAAATATGGTGCTTGACACTTTTTAGCTTGAGGTTGAAGCTAATGAGGCTTCAAAAAAGTTAATGTAGTCTTGTCTTTTGAGTTTTGTTCCTATACTATTTTTTTGTCTTTTGTTAGCTGATGTTTGGCTACCAGGTTTCTAATGTTTAGCTATTTGATGTTCTTTGTAAAAAGGGTTCCAGGTCCCTTCAAAACCTATTTAAACATTAATAAATAAATAAAAAGCTTGATTAAACCAATTTATAGATGAAAATGATAATTTGAATTTTCAAAAGGGTATGTGCAAGATCATGAGGGGCCAAACTATGCCCTTAAGTGGCAATGAAAAATCAGCAAATCAGGGTTAGTCAACTTGACATGAAAATTTCAACTAGCTATGTACCTAATATCAAAAAGTTGTAAGAATAGAATCTATAAAAAATTGAAGTTAGTTTCTAAAATACTAGGCCTTTTTTGAGAAAAAGTTAGTATGATTGGTGAAAAGTATAGATTTCAATGCAATAGTACAAAAATTTTAGGAAAAAAATAAGAACTTGGTGTATGTATGACCACCATAATCATAATCAAATGATAATATTTTATTATAAGATTTTATATATAAGTAGTAGACTCATGCCCGAATGTGATGCATATTTTTCTGTAATTTTATTCCAAAAAAATTATTAATTATAAATTTTTTGCTACAACATTTTCAAAATAAAAAAACTCCTGTGTCTGACCACCTTAACTCATTCAAAACTTTACAAAATTTTAAACAAATAAAAAATTCCTTATAGTAGGCAAAGCATAGAATGTGACACAATTTTTGGATTTCAAAAATGTTATACCGTCTGAAAGTTATAGTCATTTTTCAATCAGTATATAGATCAGCACTTTAGAGGTAGCTCAATTAGAAAATAACTAATAATTACTTACCGAATTCAAAATTTGACAGCAATTATATTGATAGAAAGTTGATAATCTCCTTAAGATACCCTTTTCATTTTATCAAATTCGGGTGAAAAAAAAGTCGTCAACTACATTGTCAAAGTTTTGAATTGACATCGCCACTTTTTGGCCCCTCATGATCTTGCACATACCCAAAATGCTAAATTAGGAAAGTAAAATTATACATGGTCTACATAAGAAACTTTCCTATGATTGAAAAAAGATCCTCTAACTATACTTTACCATAAAATTAAATAACATATTGATTTTTTTGTGGACCCATTCCAGAGGTTTCAATTACTTTTGTAAATGTGTATTTTGTGAAACCCTCATATATGAGCTTAGTAATCATTCTTCTCTACCTTCTACTATGTTTATCTTTGTTCATTATTGAGCATTACTAATACTTTAAAGTATCTTGGGAAGATTGTTGAATTGGAGGGTTAGTAATCTCTTAAGTTGATCTACTTGAATAAATTAGTGTTATGCTTATATATGAGTGAATACATCACTCTTCAATCATGTAAACAAGTTAGAATGATAGATGTAGATTAAGGATCCTTTTTCCACTTCAAATCAAAAGAGTCTTACAATAATGCTTCTTGGAATGTGTAGGATTTTTTCAATCAATAATTTCATCTTATTTGAAGAGACATGGAATGTTTTTAAGTACCAAGATATAAAAATAAAGATAGAAATATGTATCAAGTTTTCTCATAATAACTAATGAAATAGGCAAGGGTGAAGAAATATTTACATTTTGATTTTTTAAAATTTTACACAGATTTGACCCCATACATTGTGAGTTTGATTTAAAACATAAAAGTGCTAACCTAGAAATAGGAAATTATTGTGGAGAATAAATATAAAAAACAATAGCTCTGATGGAGCTTTAGTCCTTGCCATTTGTTAAAAAATTTAAATACTGAAATTGTGAACATATATATTGAGTTAGAGTGACTGACCGCTTGTACGAGGGAAATTAGAAATCAGATACAATGTACAAAAATTTGAAGTCACAAGATGGTTGCCTATATAGTAATTACAGGCAAAATTATACATGTATTTCCATATAACAGCCTCATTACAAATTGGTCGAAACTTTGTGATATTTATTATATATTGGCAGGAAGCTCCTGGTATACTAAGAAGGGGCCACGTTCCTGTTCCAATGCCCTTGTATTAAATATAAAATAATAAAAATCATGAAAAAGTAAGAACTTCTATCTAATTATTCCTCTAACGCCTCTACCACTTAAAAATTCTAAAGACCCTAACCTATCCTAATTTTAATGACATTGCTGTAATCTTACCATGTCGCCACATCTCGAGCTAATTGTGACAGATGTAACTATGACTATAAGTCTATAATCATGGGAGCTTAATTAGTCCCTCTAATAGAACTGTTGCTGGACACCTATCATCTTATATAATTTCAGATACATAAACTAGGTCATTTTGTTATATTTAAGTTTTGGTAGGCTTTTTTACATGCTTAGTAATTACAACTGCACTATTATTTCCCAAATGGTACAGTTCTATGGTGGATTTTTAATGGAGTTTGCGATTCTGCTGCTGGTAATTTTGAATGTAAAAAATGTGAAAAGCTAGAGCATAAAGCTGGATATTTCAAATTTAATGGGAGGGTCTTATTGCAAAGTGGTCTAAAATTTCCCTATCATTATCCAGTACTGGTAGCCACTTTTACTGAAATGTTGCTCAATAGAGGTCAAATTCAAATATTTGCCGGTTCTTAATTTTATGATTGCTATTGGCCTATTTTTTATTTATGTTTTCCCAATTTTCAAGTTTTTGTGTTTGTATGGTTGGCTTTTGATTTTAAATGTACAGGAGCTTACGTCCATAATGGTCTATCTGTTTGGTTGGTGCTGAGAAGAGACAAATCTGTTTACAAAGTAGAGAGATGTGATAATCTTCATCTAATCTAAGAATCACTTTGTTTTTTATTAATTCTTTTAGTGTATAATCGAATCAAGCATTTCAAACTTTATTTGTCATTTCATACAAAGTAGCAGTATATGGATCATTGTCCTTGCAATATATTTAGTATTTGTCAAGTATATAATATAGAATCATGCATGTTAAGAAAAAGTTGTGAGATTATGATGTAGATAAGTAATAATAGCACAATGTTTCAAACAGTGTTTTGTGTTCTGTTTCTTTTTCTTTCATTTTCATAGACTGCAGAGTAATGGCCAGAAGATCTATTTGCTTCCAGCTCCTCTATAGGTTCATTTCTAATTTGATTCTCTGTAAGCATCTTTTTATTTTTCTTTTCCCATCTGTATAAAAATAAATTAAAAAAATAGAAATAAAAAACAATTTGTGACAGGATAAAGTGAGTACACAATTTTAACTTGAATGCTTGGGCAACAACTCTTGAAAAAACTCCACAAAAACATTGACATTTGTTTACATGGGTTGTGAAAATATCATGTAAATTGTACAAAATCTACTAGTCAAACGCGAAATGGCTTGTCTAGCTATTTAATGGGCATTGCCTTATTCAATTGGTAAAATTGTAATTGTACTATTTTTTATAATACTACATACTACATAGTGGAAAGATAATACTACATAATTTTTATAAAAAGATGAGTTCACATTTTTAAGTTTAGGTGAGAGAGAGTCTTATAAAGATAAAAACCAAATAATACTAAATAGAGAAAGCAATCCTAACAAAAGGAAGATCTGATAGAGCTTCCAATGAAGTACTCTGTCTGTGACGTTTAATTTTATTTTCTAAGTCTGAACATTCTCTTCTTAGAAGAAGTTGAGATTTCTAATTTCTTACTTTCAACGAGTAGACATTTAACAATAAAAGCATTCTCTGAGATTTCACAAAGAAAATGGTAAATATAAAGCTGCATTAAGGTCTCGAAACGGGCCTATTGTAGAGAATTTACTACTGTTTATGCATAGACCTAGTTTCATTTATTAGCCCTATGGATAGAACCAGCACCCTCTGAAGCCATTTTTTTACACTAAAATATCTGTAAACTTTCTCATTCAGGAGTTCCACATCAGGCCTCATCGAATTTCTTTTTTTAAATCCATTGGTGCAAATTTAATACCATTCCCTCATCATTCCTATAGATAAAATCATAACATAGGATGGAAGAATAACTGGTCTGATATCATTCCTATGAGAAAAATTGTAAAGAATTTTTTTAGAATCAATTTAAAAGATATTGACCCATGATTCACAAAACGTTGATAAAGTCCCAAACACATACCCCAATTAAAACAAAGCCTCAGGGACAAATATAAATTTAACCATTTGATTAAGATAAATGTAAATACAATAGAGCTGACAGTAAACAATATATCCACACGCCCAAATGGTATGATAAAATTAAAAATGCAAGTTAGTTAAATTAAAAGAAGATTTGAACTCAAATATTAATTTAAGCAATTTTTCAAGAATCACTGTAAATACAACGAAGTTAGCATTTATACCAAAACAACATATGCTACATACCCTAAAATTGATGATATCCCCAATAAAAGTCCCGGGAAAATAGCGGCCTATAGTACAACAATAGGAATATAGAAAAGCTATCTAAGATTGCTCTAATCCATAAAAAAAAATATTCCAGAAACCCATAGCCAATCCCAGCGAACTCTTAGCTTCAAGATACAGGGAAAACAAAAACACAAATTGAAGAAAAAAAAGTGGGAGAAAAGATAACCAGAACTCTGAAATCAATTAACAGTCTGGACAAAGTTCCATGTCCATTTAAAAAATGGAAATAAAGACTTTCTTTTTGCACAGACAATACTATAGACTTCTGAACCTAAAAACATCAGGAAATACAAAGTCGCGGCTCACCTAAATTTTAGAAGGACATACTTTCTGAACTAAAAATATATGGAAATGTAAGGTCGCGGCTCACCTGAAATTTTGGAAGATGCTAAAGTATGATATAAGTTGTTGCGAAATGGGCAAAGTATGTCTTAAGAGTAGATTTATGAGAGCCAGCTGTACTCATAAATGCAACATTAAGAAAGTATTAAAAATCTTAAGAGTGGATTTACGAGCCCCATCTTTACTCATAAATGCAGCATTAAGAAAACATTAAAAAACATGTACAATTTGCACTGTCTTCTGTGTTTTGCAGGGGATATTAATAGTTGTAAATTTAAAGAATAAATAATAAAAAACATGTTTCAAATGAAACATTGCAAATGTTTAAATTTTTTACTTTGCTTGTTTCTCATTGGTCAGATCATCAATTTCTTATATTTTTAATCAGAAAATCATAAAATTGCTAGCATAAATGTGAGCAGCCAATCAATAAAGAGGAAATTTATAAAAGAAAATCACTTTAATAAATAATATGATCTAGACTTTAGAGAAAATCATATTCTTTTGCATTTGCACAGTTTCCAAAAAGCAGGTTAATAGGATTTTGAAACATGAAAACATTAGTCGCTGCCTATAAATAGGCAGAGACTAATAAGCATAATGAATAGTACATATATGAAAATAAAAACAAATAAAATCTAATACTAAGTTAATAAGGTTGCGTCAAACGGTAAGACTATACTATTTTCATGATGGAAGTTCATGTTTAAATATCACAAAGTGACATCTATATATTTCCTACAATTTTAAATTGAATAAGAAGAAGGTCCTTTCATCACCCCCAACATATTAAGATGCCTAAAAATGAACTTTACATAAAGGCCATAATCATCAAAATATAACTAAACCATTCCACCTAAAGGTACCTATAATTGAGATGGACATAATGATAAATCACTTTCTACATAATTACATTATTTCATCTTGAAAACCAAATGGGACAATGATATAGGCTAAAGCATAGCCACAGGAAGACTTCCGAAATGATATATTTCTCTTCCTTCGTGTTGCAGAGGTTTTCACAAGTGCCAACGTCGAGATAAAAAATGAACCCTTGTCAAATGTTAGCTGTCTTCGCATTAACTGTAACTTCAAAGATTCAATATGCTACCTATCCTTTGACCAAAAGACAAAAGATTTTAAACTATCAATCCTTTTAGGCAGTAAATTTTTATAGAAAGATAATACTTCTAATAATTATTAAATCAATACTAGAAAAGTATCTACATCGATTTAGTAATCTAGGCTCTTTGTAGATACCAGAGCTGTTTCCTTCCTTATTATCTCATATTATAGCCTCTTATTTAAGTAGCTTCTGAGGACTCATCACATCACATATCATATACTCCTAAACCATTTGTAGGTTTGTAAGCCAAGGATGAAAGCAGATTAAAGAACTTAGTGACAACAATCACAACATTTTTGCTTGCCAAGTTGAGGAAAATAGCAGCTTCATTCTCACTGGTTGATCCACCTGCCAAATCAGAGAGGGATCTGATTATTATGAATGGCTTCCCCATACTCAGGCTAACCTGCAAATCCAAAGGAGAAGAAAGAACATAATAAGCTATTATGATGAGGTGACTATAGAAATACATAAAAAACCATTATGATTATTATCAGTGCTACTGCTGCACTCTCCATATCAATGGGAGTGCAATTGAATTTTCCATGAAGAAAGTTTCTGTAAGTAGCATTATCAACATAAATGCTGGCACTGCATCCTCTCTCCACTTTCACAATCTTTGGTGTAGATGACAAGCAGGTTGTAGAGTTGATGCAGGACTCTAATGTTATATTCTGTAATACAGATTCAAATACAAAGTCGATTAGAAAACAAATGTATAATTTATTGCCTCAGCAAGAAAAGGTACAAAATAATATGAATAAATTACCTCTAGCTGCTCTGCAAGATTATAATAGGTTTGGGATACATTGACCCAAAATACATGCTCTCTAACTTTTGGAGTGCCATTCTCGGGAAAAATCTCATCTGGGTTGTACCAAACATTATTTAAAAGATTATCACTCCCTTCTTCTGTACTGTAGTTAGCAAAATGAAGATACCCAATATCACGAGTGTAGTCTCCATTGGATTCCAAGGTAAGTCCATCATTTGCTCCTTGTCCATATTGTTGTTCAACAAAATGAGCATTTCAGTCAAGGCTTACGAGTTCTAATGTTAAAGGAACTTTTTTTTTTTTTATCAATAAAGGCCGAAGCCAAAGTTTTGTATTAAGATAAACATCAGCAAAATGTACATGAAAATATTAAAGTATCTAAGAAACTAACTACCATTAAAACTAGTCCAATGTTTGCAAATGGAAATCGAAGAGCAACAGATCTCTACCACCAATATAAATAATAGTATACGATTCTATCAAAGTCTAGCAGTTTCAAATTCAAAAAACAAAATATCAAAACTCAGAGGAACTTGTGAGACAACACCCCAAAGCTATAGAAAAGGAGATGTTGTATCATTCTCAGAGGTCTTAGAGCTCCCTTCTACCATGTCCTCTACATCTGGGTCTTCTTCATTAACTTTACTTTTGATTTCCTCCTCGTCCTCATCCATTTCCTCTTCATCAGCCTCTTCCTGCTCTGCATTCTCTTCCTCCTTATCTTCTCCCTCGGATGATTCATCTTCCTCATGAGAGGATGTGTTGGTACCTTCTGAATCGTCCTCCTCATTGTCTAAAGAATCAGGACTCCCCACCCATCCATCCGAGCATCATATTTGAAGCTGTATATCCAGTCAATATCCTCATTAGAATCATCATGAAAAGGGGGAGCTAATGTTGGCGCACGTGGATGCCAGTAGGGCATCTTTAATCTTCCCTATCTTGTCGTTGACCTTCCCCATCTACTACAGCCTGCTCTCTATGCCTTGTCACATGATCGCAAGGCATCCTTTCCTTCCTTGAGATCATGCAACTAGTCCTTGTTGCGACCACTCATCTGCCCCAGCCACTGCACTTATTGCATGATTACAAGGCATCCCTTCCACTCTTGCGATCATGCGACCAAATTTGTACCCCCACCTGCAGCATTTAATTCAGCTTTATTTTATAATAGACTTCTAGGAGAGTACTGCAAATCAATGGAAATCTCCATCAATTAGTCCTTTTAGCCGCCTGCAACATGCCTCGAGCACAAAACCAGACTTCAACGGGTACAAAAACATCATGCAATCAACCACAGAGACGCTCGGAGTAGTCTGCAACAATTGGTGCCACCAACCAAATCAAATTCAACTGAAGAAACAATTAAAACCAGTCCTTTCTGGCGAAAAACCCTCTCAGGAAATTCAAATTTGAAAACAAACGGTCACTTGATGACGCCAGACACATGTCAATGGCCAGCAATTTAAATCAGGTCAACTTTACACCTCTTCCATCAGATCTTTACTTTCCCGGGCTCGACAACTTAACCATTTATCTTTAGTTGAGCAGTCGCGCGGTCATCTACTTAACCGCCACAGGAATCCTGGTTTACATTTTAGATTAGTCGCATGATTGCATGGCACTTTATTAACCCTTACGATCATGTGACCGCAGTCTCTTAGCCACGATCAATAGTCACAAAACCCCTTTGAAAGGTCCTCGATCACATTACTAGCCAGCAACCAATCACAATCTAGCACCTCAGCAGCATTGGCACCGTGGATCCACCTCACAACTCCGCAACTGCGATATTCTCTTAACAGTTGTCGCATGATTACATAGCCAGGAAAAGGGCTATGCGAACATGTGACACACTGCCACATCACCCCTTTACCTTGCCGCATAACTGCCACCGCTGTGAGCTCGACACAAAGGGTTTGTCACATGATCGCATAGCATGAAAATGGCTAATGAGATCATGCGACAGACCGCGAACCCGTTAGAAAATAAGTCCCACCAATAACTGGCACACCGAGAACATCCATGTCACCACTCATAGCCAATGAAGAGTGCACATGTCGCAACAAAACTGACATTGGACCCACCTTAATCCTTCGTACCCAGATCCCCAGATCAACAGTCGTCACATAGCAACCAATTGAAAACTGACACATCAGCACTAATCTAACACCAGTCCATGTGTACCACTGTTTAGAAGCAGGGCCCAACAATACGAGATTGTGCGACATAGGCAAACTCACAGTCGCGAGAAGGAAAGGAATATTCTTCTTTTATTTGGAGATTGAGCGACTAACGGGACATGAAAAACTAGGCCCCACAAGACATGTGGCAGTCGGTCGCAACTTCGTGAAGAGTAAATATCTCGCAACTTTTCCATGCGAACATGCAACAACCATTGATTTTGACCGAACCTTAACTGCACCAAACAACCGAGAAGAACCAAGTCCCACCAACTGGTCGCAGTTGCGCAGATAGGGAATGCTGACAAATAGGGCAGAAGTGCAAGATCGAAAACATCCAGGGTTTTCGCATTAACACAAAGGTAACAGAGAAATGTGAAAACATCGAGGGTTTTATGCTTAAATAGTTTTTGGAACCCTGCGACATGAAAGAATTATTTCCAGCAGACCTTGAAACATGACTATCTCCCTGGTTTCAACACTTTAGGATATGCGCTCTTAACCTGACCTTGGAAACACAAAGAACTATTGTATACTAAGAGCGCAAACCATGAAACTTCATAAATCCAACTTGTTGATGGAAACTATGTCAGAGCTAGGGCAGAGCAATTCACTTGGATTTTCTGCATATTCAGAGGTGCGATCTAAACTGGAGCATGGTGATATCAAGAACAACAAGTGGCTGAGGGCGCAAGCGATGAAACCATGTTGTTCTATTTTTTCCTCCATCAGCTAATCCAACTCCTATCTGTGAAGTGATCAATTTTGAAGCTGTACTCTGCACATTAACTTTGGTGGATTTGACTAGGGAGCCAACCGTTGGAGATTAATCTAACGTGTATTCCATCTGCTACCTGATTTGCTAGCTCATCCACTTTGCCATTGCCTTTGCGGTAGATGTGATTAGCTGTTGAAGATTCAAATTTTGAAATCAGGCTTAATACGTTTTCTAAATAGGATTGAAGTTTCCAATTTGAAATGGACCCTATCCTTATTGCATTTATAATAATCATTGAATCTCCTTCTATTTCAATTCTATTAAGATTAAGTTCTCTAGCTAGAACCAAACCGTGATAAAGAGCTTTTATTTCTGCTACATTATTAGTGTTCGGGTTTAATGGCTAGGCTAGTTGAGCAATAATTTGACCATCTGCTGAATGAATAATACAACCCGCCCCCAGAAGGACCCGGATTTCCTCTTGATGCCCCATCAAAATTTAATTTAACCCAGCCTAGAGAAGGAGATTTCCAGACACATGTCAATCTATGGAAAGAGCTGCCCTTGCTGCCTCTACCAATAATGGTAGGCATTTTCAATCCATGCCAGCTTTTTAACATCCTATCATTCCAACTGGTAAAGGAACTTTTACTTTACAAATGATGATTTATATTTTTAAAGAAAAACAAACTATAATCAACAAAACCAAAACAAAACTCTTCAGTAATGAAATCCCAAGTTGATCTCTAGAGACACCAAATATAACTAGTATGTAACTTTAAAAAATAAAATATAAAAATGAGAATTACTAAAACTAAAATCTATTAAAAAAAAATATGGAGCTTAATAGAACCTGCCAATTCCATAGGCCAGTATGAGCCCATTGCCAAGGAATAGTAACATCACCAGTATGATAGTTAGAGTTTCCATTTCCAGCAATTCCATAGTGAACAATTCCTTTTATGTTGAAGAAACTCAAGAGAAGCTGGGTAGTTATTGCTGCATTCATCTGTATCCAAATCCAACATTAATGATTTATGTCCCATGAGCTGGAATGATCTTAGACCAGCTACTGTTATTGATATATGTAAGATTACTTTGATTAACGGTATAAGGGTAAGGACTGATTTTCTTTTACAACTGGTTTACATTTCAACATTAAATAAATGATGATCATTGATATTAGAAAACTTACTGGTTTACATTTCAATATTAAATAAATGATGATCATTGATATTAGAAAACTTAAAAGAGAAAAATCTATACTTATAAGATTGTGATATCATTATGAGTATTCAACTGTGTAGTTTTTTGGAGTCGTAGTTTTTTGAGTCAAACTTATTGACCCATGTTTCATGAGTAGTGGTCCACAAGAACCCATCTCCCAAGAGAATAAATGGAACACTTAGCACTCATTGCATCTAGGAGATTTTCACAGAGGCAAAGCACCCGGACTTCCCACTTCCTGGGAGGTCACCCATCCTAGTACTACTCCAGCTCGAGTGTGCTTAACTACAGAGTTTCCTCCATAGTTAAGCCCACTCTTCTTGCAACCCAGTTGCAAAATCTTCGACAAATGTTATGCTTGGCTATAGAAAATATCTCATACTTATAATATTGACAAACCAAAATTTTATGAAGAACTAACAATAACATCTTTGCTCTACTACAAACTGTTTAAATGAACTTTTAGTTTTATGATTCCAGGAAATTTTCAAAATTACAAAATTTACAGTCCCCATTGTCTTTAAGGGCACATGATATAACCCATTAAACATCAGACTTTATCAATGTAGTTACCATTGACAGCCCTGTCATGACCACAATGACCTTCTAATCTGCAATAGCTCCTACATGGAATCTCCTTCCTGCATAGAAACAAGTATACCTATAACTACGGAGTAAAGAGCACCATGCAGTAAAGAGCAGGCAAGAAAATAACCAGAAAGATCTATGTAGGAGACATTTTCATTGACAACAAAATTTGAGGGGTCTATCAGGGGCTCCATTTCATAAGAATTGGGAACAACCAGGCCCATATAAGGGCCATCATTGTTTACTATATCTACATAGCCGAGAACCTTTGCAGAATATTCTGCATTACATACAACGGCCATGAAAATGAGCAGGAGCACATGAACACACACAACTAACCTAAAAGCCATACTGAAATCACAAAGCAAGCTTGTGATTGAAAGAGAGACTTGGGTGTAACTCACAAAAGGAATGAAGGGCTTTTATAAAATTATCTAGAATTAGGTATTATTTAGGGTGGGTAAGTGTGCCCACTTTCAAATGTGACATATTTGGAGTTATTTAGGGTGGGAAGTGTGCCCAGTGGTCCCTCTCCCCTATTGTTTTATTTGATATTTCTAATGGTTGCATGTAGTAAAATTAGTTCTCAAATAAAAATAAAATTTAATAATTTAAATCTGAATATTAAAAGTTATGTATTTGTGTATGTATATTGTAATAAATAATTTTTATGTATGATAATATAATTCTTGTGTACAATAATTTTTTTTTGTTAATAATGTAGAAATGTTTTAACTATTACAAATTATAGCTTGTAATAATTCCTCAAGACAATTATCTAATGTAAATTTTAACATGGTTCTCTTTTATTTAATTACAAAATCTTAACATGAAAATCATGTTCTATAAAATCTATTTAATTATTTATTTTAGGATGTTGACTCAAAAAATTTAGGATTATAAATATTTTTTCTTTTGTATTTTAGAAGTAAAATGAAAAGAGATGGAAAACCAATAACTAAAAGAAGAATTATGATTCAATTGATTGAATATAATTATTTGGTATTAATTTTCCACGGTCAATTAGATAGTAGAATAGCTTTTGATTTGCACTTGTGTCAATTTTTGCTCCATGTTTTGGAACACACTCAGTGGTCCATCATAAGAAAGAGAAAACTGGGAGAAGATTGTAGAAGTAGTTTAAAAGGGGAAAAAAAGGAAGGGGAGGAATACCATTAGTAAAAGGCCATGACCTATTTTTTTATTAGACTACCAATTTAGATTCAAATCTTTAGAACTACAATAAATAAACTAACAAGTAGAAACTTACTTAAAATTATCTTCAATAGAATAAATACTAACTAATTTTAATTCTTGACTATACATATCCATTTGACAAATCTTTAATTAATGTTTTCTTAACTTAAATTATAAATATTGTACCTTTAAAAAGACAAATACACATTTATTAAAAAGTTTTGATGCTTATCTATCTAATTAAATCACAATTTTTATAATCCCTTCACAATTCAAACATTCACGTTCCTTACTCAAATTAGCTTTCTAAACTCAAAAGGTTGTAACAAATTTCAATTCAATGAAATTGTAAAACCTCTCTTAATTATTCTTCAAAATTTCAGCCACAGTTGTTCTCATCAAAACGAGAAAAACATGAAATGCATAGGAAGGGTTATAAATATTTTTTTATTAAAAATGAAGTAGAATGGATGCCCTTTCAAGGTGTTATTTTGAACCCGATGTAATAGTTTTTCAGTTTCAGAAAAGCTGGTTGGTTTATTAATTTGTCAGCAAGTAATAAAAGGCCATTAAATTTAGGAGAACGATCAGTAATCAGACACGTTGCACGGCAGACACGTCCACTAAATTTACAATATTTGCAAAAGTCAGTTGTCATAGCCTGCAAAGAAATAGACAGGTCTTTGCACGTTGGAAAATATTGCGTTTGCGTTAAATGAGCGCTGTTGTGCTCAATGCTAATGCTAATGATAATGAGAAATCTTTTCGACTCTTATTTCTTATAATAAAAAAATGTTGGAAGATTTCAACTTTAGTGAGGATTTTTAGAATGACAAATAATATATGTAGAGTGGTAAAATTATAAATAAGTCTTTTCTATTTTTTCAAAAATCTTTTCAACTTCTTGTTTTTTAAAATTCTTGTTGTCTTATATTTTGTAATTCTATATAATTCTAAGTGATGCTATTTAGAAAGTTGCTGTTCTGTAAAGTCATATAATAGTCATGTGTTTGGTAAGTTTTAGTAAAACGACTTTAAAGGTTGCTGGTTAGATTGTACTATTTTGTGGCAATGACAAGTCTTTTGAATGGCTTGTTTTCTTGTGCTATTGAAACAGTTGGTCCTATAAAGACATGTAATTGTCATGTGTTTGGTACGTTGTAGTAACGTGAAAATTGTGCTACTGAAACACTTGGTCCTATAAAGACATGTAATTGTCATGTGTTTGGTAAGTTGTAGTAAAGTAAAAATTGTACTATTGAAACAGCTTTTTGCTGCCTCGTTATCCACACTCTTTTGTATTATTTCAATAAAAAAAAACACTTATTTCATATAATAAAATATTGTAGGACAATTTTAACTTTTATAATTATTTCAACCTGAAATATAATATGTGTCAAATTTTCTAATCATTAATAATTCTTTCAAGGATGAATAAGAATTAATGAACATTATTTTAATTTTTATAAAATATGAAAATTATATAATTGAGAAATTTGAGAAAAACATAATGTTGAAAGATTTTTTTTTTTTTTAAATAACATAAAAATATAGCACAAAGAGACTAATATTATTGATTTCTATTTATACCATGTACATGATATCTTATGTAGTAAACGAGATCAAGTTGCAATGAACTTGGAAGATAAAATATGTTTAGTACATAAAAATAGTGTTGACATGAGAATAACATAAATGTATTATCTTCACAATGCAATTTCAAGTGAATATTCTCTAGCAATGCTTGCACTCAAATTGAAAATATGTTCATATGTCTTTAAACTAATCAATCACTATAATATATAAAGTTTACCAAAGACAATTAGTATCATTTAATGAGTGAGATAATTATTTTATTTTAACAAGTATTGGGATGACATACAACACATAATTTTTATATGAGAGCTACCCAAAGGTAACATACAAAGTATATATGTCAAAAAAACTTACAAAGTATATATGTCAAAGTTATACTTGTCTAAATGATGTAGAATGGGCTACATAAGACAAATTGATGTTATAAGTCCATAAAAAGAAGTAGATTTAATATTCAAAATTATCTATTTATCTAAGACTAGTTCTAGTTGTTAGTTGTCACTGGAGCCTTATCTTTAATTGTTTGCTTCCTCCATTTCCATTATGGCCTCCTATATTGTCCACTAGGGATTACCTATATCCTTCATCCTCTAGCTTAGAGGAAACTCCCTCCTTCTAAATCCTTCCCAAGTTTGGAAATCTTATAAATTATTGATTATATACTCACATCAAACACAGTAACAAAAGCATTTAATTGGTAACATAAATCAATAATATTAAATTAAGAATTATTTTCATAATTTCAACCTACTCCATAAATAGATCTAGAGTATTATTTCCTTCATGCTAATTGTTTTCCAAACACTGTTTGTTCTTCAAACAACACTAAATATGTATTTATAATTCTCTAGATCATGCCATAAATACTAGTATGCAAATACTTAACAAATTAAAATAGATATATTCATTATCCACATAAAAGAAACAACTAACATTTGTGCTTATGAATTCCTTTATAATTGAAATAAAAACTCAAACAATTTTATTTTATTTTTATGATAACACTGCGAGAATAGCAACTTATACCACCCAAATTAGACTCTAGCAACATACCTACTTTGAATTCCTACACTAATCCATAATTTTTGTGTAAAGCCTAGCATTTGTTGGAGCATTTCATTAATTAGATTAATTTTGGGTTAGTTCAATAAAATAAATTTAGTTACCGGTAAGTTACATTCTCGTTCACAAGTTTGGTAGTTTATCAGTTAAATAATGGCTTTATATAAGCCGCTGGCAATCAATGTGGAGATCATCTAAGTGAATACAATTGAAATCGAAAGATGTTTTAATCTATGCCCATTTTATTTCTTCTCTTTCATATGGTATCAGAGCATGCGTAACGAGTCTGGCTGATTGAGGAAGAAGCCATGTAAGGAGTTACGAACTAGAGGATGCATCCAACACAATGAAGACAACCTTTGCGATCTAGTAGAGAAGATTGTGTTTGTGAGAAAGATTGGCTATTGCGTGTGTTTTCTTTTAAGGACGGAAGCCAGCAAGTGTTCATGGCTCTAAAATCTTTGAAGTATAAAGACGCAGTTAAAAAAGATATTTGCAATCGAGGCTACGAATTTGCAGCAAACAATCTGGATATGTTGGGTATGATGATCTTCATTTGTCAGGTTTGGAATGGCATATGATTGAGTTTATGGTTGCGTAGGACTGCATATATATTGTGTTGAAAAACGATGTAAGTGATAGAACTGAAGCAGGGAGAAGGCATGTGAAGACAATGTTTTTCCAGTGTGTGGTTTTGAAGCTGTGTTTCAGAAAAAGGCATGCAGATTTTGTTAAGAACTTTGAAGATTAAATGATTAAATGATCCTTATATGGCATTTGAAGATTAAAAGATTAAGCCTCGTGTGGGTCGGGTCACATATGGCATTTGTATGAGCGTTGACAGTTTGAGCTTTTGGCACAACGATAAATGATTCCAACAATTGGTATCAGAGTCTTGGATCAAGGGTTGGAGTCCCCTTTCAGTGTGTGTTGAAGGTTTAGTTGGTGCTGAAGGGGAGATTGTTGACTTGGTGGTTAACACCTCCTTGGGGACTCATGACATGGCTTAATTGTCTCTCGTAGGTCGGGTTAAATCTGACATTTGTATTGAGCGTTGATTGTTTGAGATTATGGTGCAACAACAAATGATACCAACAAATGTGCCTTAGAAACTAAAGCAGTGAGGTGAATACAAAAGATTGCATATTATTTGTGTGAGATTGTAGAAGTAGATAACAACCATCGAAAGTAAAAAGTGACATTTCCATGGGTCCATCATTTGAAGGCACCACCATCATCTTTGTTACATATAAAAATGCATTTAAGTAATCACACAATAAAGAGTAACTAGATTAACAAAAGGCTATAGACAATAGAGGCAGGAGGTTTTCCATCATCCCAAGCTAGCTTCTCACTTAGGGATGATTCATTACATGAGAAGTAATTTATTTGTGTCCCTGAAAAGCTAGGGCTTGACATATTCATCCCTGAAGAAAATAGGGGGCTTGACATTTTTGTGTCCCTAAAGAGAAGAGGGGGCTTGGCGTCATGATTGTCCCTTCAAGGAGCAAGGGGGGTAGGATTTGAATATGATTTTTCAAGCACTTGAGGAGGTGTTAGACACACTCGCAGGAGATGTGGACTTTCA
This sequence comes from Chamaecyparis obtusa, assembly GCA_027943335.1. NCBI lineage: Eukaryota > Viridiplantae > Streptophyta > Pinopsida > Cupressales > Cupressaceae > Chamaecyparis > Chamaecyparis obtusa. The sequence goes on along the minus strand of BSBK01005553.1, from coordinate 630,042 downwards.
AATGAAAAGTGTCTCATGTGTAGGCATGTTGGCAATGATGAT